>VWZE01023140.1:187961-195461 GCA_013396675.1 Eubucco bourcierii
AAAAGTAACAAGATTTTAGGTCTGCTTCTTGTTTCATAAGAAGTTTAACAGGCAGATTCTAACCCTCCTCACCCCCATCCCCACCCTGCTCAACTGCAATGAACTCCATGAATGCTTCTTTCTACATGAGAAGCCAGCATCAGAAAGGTTTTTTTTGAGTGGGTCTGAACTACTGGAGGATCAGGTTGGGTTTGACACACTGCAAATCCATCAATGTCATTCCAGCACCAGTACAACTTGGGAGAAGGGCAAGCCTAAGGCAGAGTAACCTCTGACACAAGTGAATAGCTTGTGGTCCAGACTAGGAGCTGGAACAGACTCTCTTTCCCTGGCCTCCAGGGAACTCATACTTAGGGGAGATGCATATTTTCCAGGAGATTCCTCCTTTCTCTTACTCCTCAGAACTTTCCTAGGCTCATCGGAAATATGTTCTTCCATGTGTATGGTCAACCAGCTCTCACCAGTGACATAAAATTTCAGTTCTTACTGAAGTTGAGCAAAATTTCAGAAATGCACCTTTAGTCCAACCTCTCTAAGCAAGTGGACTGTGATCGCCACCTCTTCACACGACAGTAGCTGTGCAGAGTTTTCAGAGTACTTTACAGTAAGTGGAAAAGATTCCTTAACAAAACTCAAACCCAACCCAAAACTTAACAGAGACCACCCCAAACCTGATAATTAAATTCTGACAACAGCCTTTCTTTGTCTCCCACTTTCATCTGGACCAATAATTAACTTCTCTGTGTCAAAGTTCATTGTCAATGCAGTGTTTTCCTGCAGATAGCCCTGGTTTTTGTTCCTTACATTGGTGGGTGCAGTAGGTAGACCTGCAAGGCAAATCTCCTCTCATCTGCTTCAGTTGTGTTATGGAGGAATGGAGACAGTGTCTGACTCTAGAGTGACACATGGAGCTCTTGGGCTTCTTGTCACATCCACTATTATGATCAGAGCTTATTGCTCCCAGACTGATGTCAAGCAGAGACTAATCAAATGTGAGACAGGTGAACAGAGGCAGAGCCATGGAGCTGGCTCCTCGTATTCTGTTACTATCAGTTCTTCTTCATACTGCAGCAGCACAAAGGAGTCCCAGTCGTGCAACTAGACCATACTATAGTGCCCAAAAAGCCCAGTGCCTTTCTTCAAAATACTTTCTTCACTGTCTTGCTGCTGAAGAGACCAGACAGCATTGACACAGAGTTGTTGGAGATGGAAATACACTAATGGAAAGATAAAATGCAATGGCAGGCTCACATTTGAAGATGCTGCCAGCATCCCCCGAGTTCCCTGGCTCCCTCCAACCCTGCTGGGCATGGATAACATTTCCCAGGTGTTCATAGCATTGTTCTAACAACATATAATCTAAAAACGTTGATTCTGTAGGAAAATGGTGACTGGCACAATTGCAGTAGGTGCCAGCACACAAAGGATGTGGCACTGCTACTGAACACGCAATGGAGGAATTCCAGCTATTCCCACATCACACAGCCAGTGAAGGTCTCCTGCACTAGACAAGGTTTTTCACATGATTTCATCAGCATCCAGTTCTGTCTGAATCTAATGGTGATAATCTCCTTGATCCATTAATGTGTGAGAGCAGAAAACACATCCACAAACTAAAGAGATGAATATTTTACTTTTGGTTGGTCTGGCTTTTTCCCAAATAAATCCGTCTTGTGAAATGACAAGATTTGAAGATCTTCTGATAAAAGCAGGCAGGTAGAGGCTCCAGTGAAGGCATACACTCTAGTGCATGTCTTCCCAACATTTCTTAATGACTACTATGTGCACTTAGATGAAAATGATATTGATTGAGATCTGCAGGGAAAGTTCTCTAGGAAAATATTTTGTTCTAAGAGCACAGTGCTTTTTTGGGAAGATTTTGATCTTTTTGTGCTGCAACCTTTCTCCTCCCCTCTCTTTGTGCTGCCCAAAGCAGCTGACAGACAAAAAAATGAAAAGCCTGCCCTGCATCTAATGTATCTATCATATCCAGAAAGAAATTTATATACCAGTGCTAAGAATGGCTGCACCATTCTCCTTAGCTGGTAGAGGGCACAGCAGTGTGTAATTAGGACTGGATTACTTTACTCAGAACTGGAGCAGAGAGCAGATGTCATGCATTAATATTGGCATTTGATTCCACACAATTTCTTTGCCATGTTTGCAAAAACAATTTGCCTTCCTATCTTGGATCTTGCCTGACGTTTACCCTCAGGTTGCTGTAATGCAAACAAAATGCCAGCAGTAGCAATATGCACATGGACTTAGAGGGATAGGCTCAGAGAATGATTTAGTTCCTAACATAAAATATCAAGTTATTTTCTGATTGTGTTTGTTAGATTAATATGGCCAGTATGTTCTACAAGACACCAGCTCAAACACAAGAGGTCATGACATTGTAATGCATTTGTTAACATAAGCCAAGAGCAAAGAAAGATACACCTTATTCCAAATTAATGTTATCAGGCACTATCTGTAGTGCATTTGAGAGATGCATCTCTCTTCTCAAACACAGCCAACCTTTTCTTCACCTGCTTTTCCACACGGGGGACTTCAGTTTTGATTTTGCTTCAGATCAACATTTCATATGCAGAATCCTTCCAGAGGGCCTAAAACAAAATTTCATGCTGTTAAAAATATTGGCCTCAATTCTGAATGGCAGCCAGCTTGTGTTTGAGAGCAGCTTTATGGCTGCAGCTGTGTTCTGGCGGTTTCTTAGGAGTGAAGAATGATCTGCCTTAATTTAGGAGCATCCAGAGGCTGATTACAATGGTCTATACTGCAACAGCATGGAGTAACCATAATATACTGGGCAGCATGCAACCCAGCAGAGCGATGCGTGTTGGAGAGGGTCCAGAGGAGGGCCACAAAGATGATCAGAGGGCTGGAGCAGCTCTCCTATGAGGACAGGCTGAGGGAGTTGGGGCTCTGCAGCCTGCAGAAGAGAAGGCTTCGAGGGGACCTGATAGTAGCCTTCCAGTATCTGAAGGGGGCCTACAGGAAGGCTGGGGAAGGATTATTTACAAGGTCCTGCAATGACAGGACAAGGGGCAATGGGTTTAAACTGGCAGAGGGGAGATTTAGACTGGATGTTAGGAGGAAGTTTTTTACAGTGAGGGTGGTGAGGCACTGGAACAGGTTGCCCAGGGAGGTTGTGGATGCTCCCTCCCTGGATGTGTTCAAGGCCAGATTGGATGAGGCCTTGAGTGACCTGTACTAGTGGGAGGTGTCCCTGCCTATGGCAGGGGGTTGGAACTGGATGATCCTTGAGGTCCCTTCCAACCTTACCATTCTATGATTCTATGATGCTGACAAACTTTAGCTGTATATATATGGATGCAACCCAAAAAGAATAACCACTGAAAGTCTGCTGCAGTGGTATGTTTGGCTTCAGGGCACACCCTTTGCTTGGTGAGGGAGGATGCACATCAGATGTGGACCTGTAATGCCCTTTTGCAGGTGATAAGAGCTGTTGTGTCACACGGGACATTGCCCACACAGACACTTTGGGAGGGTTACCAAACTCCTCTCTCCAGGCCTATGTTTACCCACCTCTACTGCCTTTCCTCACTTGTCATCACAGCCCCTGGGTCTGTGTGGCTGCTATAACAGGCTCACATCTCAGAGACTGGAATATTTTGTGGTTGTTGACCACTGAATGGATTCTCCATGAAAAACTGTCCTCTTTTTAACCTTCTTCCTGTACCCAATGGTGACAACTCCACATATCCTGGAAAAAAAAAAAAAAAAAAGGCAAAAGGGCTATGTGTTGGATATCTTAACAAAATGACAACTTATCTTACCAAATTAAGAAAAGACTACTGAAATCATTTGGGTAGGTTCAAATTCTTCTGGTCCATCAGTGAATGGCAGAAGTGCAAGAACAGCTGTCCTAGACCAGGAAAATAACAGGAGTGAAATGCTAGTGGTTGACACAGCTCTCTTTAAGCAGGTGAGAAACAGTCTGAGAGATGTAAAGATAACTAGAGAAATTATATCATTCTCTCAGTGAGAACTGGAAAAGCTTCTCTGCTCACAGGGAGGTCAAGAAGTGAGAGCCCAGTGGATCATTTGTTGCGTTTTTAATGCTTCATGACTCAGGGTCAGTCAGAAATCTCTATCCCAAGGTCATGGCTAGGGCAGTCTGAAAAACAATCTTTTCTGTTACTGGTAAGGCCTTACTCAGGCTCTGCTGCTTCCCTTTCTGCAGCAAATTATTACAGCCTGCTCCTCCTGTCCTTCTCTCTGTGGTTAAATTCACCCTAGATGCTGCCATGCAGCTTCTCTGGGATCACAGAGGCCCAACAGACCTTCCCTGTAGCACTCCATAGCGTTGCAACATAATGCTTCAAACAGCCAACCAAAGCTAGCCCTGGGCAGCATCCAGGTGTGTAAAATTCCTTACTGTGCCCATTGAGAAGCAATCACTAAGTTGTATTTTTAGCTTAATTTTTAAAATAGCATCAAGGAGACAGAATGAGGGATGTGGACAGCAGCAAACTTGTCCGTGCATGCAGTAAGAAGTCCTGTTTCTATGGAGCTATCCCCTTGCCACTGCAGCAGTGCAGCCACACTCGATGCATGGGAATGCAGTGATAATCATGTGGCTCCCAACCTGCTTTGAGTGAGACGGTTTAACTTAGAAGAAGCTGGGAAGCACGGCGGAGAGGGCATGTTAATGACTTCATCTGTTTTAAATAGACATGCTTTGACTATAGCTTCCATACCAAACAGCCACTGGAGTGAAGCAATCACTTAAAAAGGCTGAGATACAACTCTGCAGTATTTTACAATGGATTTAATAGCTGAGCCTTAAAAGAAGAAAATACCACCATGCAAACACCCAGCTGAAGCACAGGCATTTAATGAACACCACACACTGCTTAAATGTGAATTCACACTACAACACTCTTGCAAATGATCTACAGTACCTTGCACTGCTTGTATATCAAATGTGCATAAATATACCTCAACTGTGTATGAAGCAACAGATATCAGCATGCATTTAGAAGTATCAAAAGTGCATTACACACAGAGTTCTAACACACTCCAATTAATTCAAATAATCGCATTTTGCCTTATTAAATAAAACATTACACAGATAAAATACAGCTTGCCATCAATTCTAAGCACTAAAATACTGTTAGAAAGGAGCACTACTGCCAAAAAAACACAACAGGGAGAGAATGTGCTCACAGAAGAGCACTTAACTGAACCACAGTTATAAGATCTAATGCCATGGAATGACTAAAGATAATGTGTACAGCACTTTTAAATAAGTGAGCAATTTTGGATAACTTTCCACTTCTTTGCCTGGTCCTCCAGTTTCAGCCTAGTGAGCTACAACTGTGCAGGATAAGCAGAAAGCAGCAAAAGGGCCTGCTGACCCTCTCACACATTTAAAAAAGGTCTTCTCGGAAGCAAGGACAATCCCTTATTTCCTCCAGATGCTTGTTTACTAGTGCTTCCCTGCCCTCATTTAATTGGAGCTAAAAAAACCCCCACCAGCAACAACTGTCCCTGATAGTTTTAAAAACTTTTTCCAACTATGAATTCCTTTAATTATCAAGAGGTATGAAGAAGCACTAAGGACAAGCTGTGTAGCTTGGAACAAATTTCTCGCTCAGTCCCACTTGAAAGCTTTTTTCTATACCTAAGAAGTCTAGCCCTGCCTGAAAGACAGTGATTAAAGTTTTTAAAGAGATTTTTACAGACTAGCATGATGCTCAGGACCAATTAAATCTTGTCTTAAGTACTTAACTAAAGTGGGTTTTATACACTAGGATTCAGTTGAGTGGAAGGTGCTAAATTAAACTTACATTTGAATTTTGCTTTCATCTTGATTTTAAGAGTCTGCATCGTAATTTCAGAATGATTTCAGAAAGCTTTCATCAGAGCAGTCTCTGTTAAGTTGGCTTGGGGAGCACTGCAGAAGTCTGAAAAAGAAAACACACAAGGGAAATTTGACATAGTTGAGCAAATAGGTGCAAATAACAATGACAAAACTGTTGCAATTAAACCCAAAATAATGCAGGTGGCATCACATGAGGGGATCTCAGTCAAGAGAGACTCAGTCTGCCAGGACGTTGGGAGAGTTTGTTCCATTTTCAGGCAGAAGCAATAAGCCCCAGGTTTTGCTTTCTCCAACATGGGACAAGTTAATTTGCCACAAGTAATAGCACAACATAATAATTCACATGCCCTTCCTTTGATGAATGCTTTTTGCAAGCAAATATGACTTTGACAAATTTTGGGGAATAGGGAGTATAATAAAACTTTGGGGAATGAGGTAGGAGGTCTTGGAGCTAAAGCACTAGAGTGGAACTAGGGAGACTTGGAATTTCTTCCAGGTCTGGTATGTTTTCCATCCAACTTCTAGCAAGTCTCTTGGGGCACCAAAGCAAGAATCAGATGGCTGATAAAATGTTTCACAAATGTTTAGGTGCCCTTGGCACAAATATTTATTTAGAAAATAGAGGCCAGATGGTTAAATAGATATAAACTATGAGCATAATCCTAGGCTAACTCAACCCCAACCACCCATCCTCATGCTCTCTTTTGGGAGGGTTGTTGTTATTCCCATTATTTATTTATGTGTCTATTTACATGGATTATATTAGTGATGATTGCTAAGGAATGGTACAATAAATAGGGCACAACTTCAAGGACAGCCCTTAGCATCTTGGGGGAAGGAGTAGGAACGGGCTGGCTTTGCTGACTGCATCTGACCAACGTGTAGCTCTTTGTGCCTACCTGCCCCACACTACAAACAAGGATGCTTTTGACAGGAAATGTAGTAATGGCCATCTTCATATTGTGGGCAAGTGGCTTGACTTCTCTTTCTTGTAACAAAATACACCAGCATGACCCCTGAGATCACTCCCCAGCAGTTGGGAGAGCTGGCATCATTGTTTCACGTGCCTGAGAAGGTGTCACTTGGACTAGCTAACTAATCAAATAGTCTTTTCTGGTTTAGGGTGTGCTCTTGCGACTTCTCCTGTTTAATTTATGTGTAATCATTAATAAACCATTGGGCTGGAGGAGAAAGCATTACTCCAGGTGATGGAATAGGTTACTCATCCTGGTTTTCACTCCCTGTTTGTGCTCTACATTAAACAGTCTTTAGCTAATCTGTCACTGCTGGCACAGGGATTCGACCTCACAGGGCTCTCAGATGACTAAAAAGCAAGGACTTTTACTCCTCTCCTCTGTGTTTGCATCCATGGTGGTTTAAAGAGGGAGAGCTCCATTCAGAAGAAAGATGGAGAAAGTCCTTCCACCTGGTGTGCTTAGCAGCTCAGGGAGGAAAAGTCTCTCCTAGGAGTGGGGGGTTGGGTAGCTCAGGAAGAAGCACTGGAGCACAGGTTGCATCCTGCTTGCATGAATCTCTGCCCACTGAGGCAGTGCCAGGGCCAAGCAAAGAGTCTGATTCTCAGTTCTTGGCTGTTCTGACAGAAGTCTTCCCCTTTACTTTTATGCACTAATACATACTTAGTTTTA
>VWZE01023140.1:200461-237884 GCA_013396675.1 Eubucco bourcierii
ACTCCAGCTCTTTTTTCCCTCCCCTTTTTTCCATCTTCTGATCTTAACCCAGCTGGTGAGGGAGAAAATTCCCATGTGAGGCATGTGGGTGGAGCCCAATTGTGTAAGCTCCATGCTCTCAAAGTGTTTGGCATGGATCTGCTGGCTCGCTTTGTTTTCTGTGGCCAGACACAGAGGGAAGCCACATTCAGCACATTAACAGCTGCCACCTGTTGCTCTGTGCTACTTCAGAGGAACCCGGAGCCTGGGGAACCACACTGTGCTCTGGCCCTTGATCTCCAGGGAAGTTTGATATATCAGGGGTGTGCATTTGTCCACACAGCTTTCTTTCTTTTGGGGGCTTTGGCAGGACATGATGCAAGTGGGTTTGGAAGTCCAAATGGAGAAGAGGTCCTTGGAGCAACTTGAGAATTACTTTGGTGCAGGTCATTAGGAGGAATTTTCAAGCTCTATCTGATGTGCCTGCCCTGAAGACAAACTCCTCTTGTTTAATTTGCTGTGGTGAGAAATTCTGCTGCCACTTCTAGAGTAATCTTAAGTGCTTCAATCATAAGTATACAGAATAGCAAGTGAATGCAAAAGGAAAAAGTTACTAACCTTGTCAATGACATTTATAGGACATCCACTAGCTTTCTCTCCTCCTCTCTGCAGTAGAAGTGAAATCAATCTCCACTACTATGCACTTTCCTGTACACACACACCCCCCAAAAAAAAAAATCACTAATGCAGCTAATTCTCAGTATCTTGAAGCAATTGACAGAAGTACATGAATTAACTCATCACTTTATATCACTTGAGGCAAATGTGCTATGTGGAGTACCTCTTGGTAAGAATAAGCAATTTAAGATCCATTAGTATTTGGAATATTCTGCTTCATTAAAACCCACAGTCATCCCTAAATGTAAATGAGAGAGACAAGAAATGATCAACCTCTTGGTTGTACCAGACAAACTTAAGACCTCTTTATATTGCAGAGTAGTGTAAAAAGGTTTTAATATGACAAGAGAGATCTTAGATTTCCAACAGAGGGTTCTCCTAACCTTGGGTTGAAATTTGTCATAGCTTTCTTAAGTTTGAAAATTACCATGTGGATTGAGGGGGAGAAAGCAGTTCTGGTGTACAGATTTTAAGTTTTTAATATCACTCCAAGGTAGTTTTTCAAAGCACTGTGTCTGTTTGCCATTCTGCTAACTGCACACCAAAATTCATTCTTTGCAATGTCCATGGGGCTAAGATGCTGGGATAGCTGTAAATTCTAACTACCTGTCCTCTGTTTCTATTCACAGTTTCCAAATGGTGCAGGGCTCCTTTCCCTAGGCTTGACCTGAAGAACTATGAGATCAAACCATTTTCTTTCATTTACATGTTCTGTATTGTAAGTGTCACAAACAACATAAAAGCACTGGTGTAATATTTTACCCAGATTAGTGACAAAGCTGTAGTGCATGAAACAGAAAATATATTACAACAATTTGTTCAATGCTTTTGGTAACAGAACAAGGGAAGAGTCCTGAAAAACTTCTGGAAAAAAGAGTGTTCTTTTTCTGCTCAGTTCAGTCACATTCAAGTCTCAAGAAGTTCCTCAACTTAAAAAAAAAAGCTATTTTTGTCTAAGCAGTAAAGGTAGGGATGTTACAGAAGTCACAGGGATTTCTGGAAAAACTAAATCCTTTCACCATGGTGCCTAATTTAGTCTTAAGTCTTTTCCAAATGTTGAAACACACTTTCAAGGCCAGAGACCTTACAGCTCATACAAAACTGGAACATCTACAGGTAATGGCTGTCAACTGAAAGACAGATGGGGTGCTATTTCACTGCTGAAGAATGAATAGTTGGATCCTGACTAAAACAGTGCAGCCTGCCTTTCCCTCTTGCCCGAGGGGCTGGTCCAGCTTTCCCTGAAGGCATTGATGCAGGTGAAACCAGCGTCCAGTGAGGTACCTGATCAATGCAAGAAGGTAGGGAAGCATGTCCATATTGACAACACAATGCTGCTGGAAGGAATGTACCAGCTGGCTGTTAGCATACAGCCCAGACAGCCAACCGAGTCCTAGGCTGCATCAAGAGAAGCGTGGCCAGCAGGGCAAGGGAGGTGATTCTGCCACTTTACTCTGCTCTTGTCAGACCCCACCTGGAGTACTGTGTGCAGTTCTGGAACCCTCAGCACAGGAAGGACATGGAAGTGTTGGAGCGGGTCCAGAGGAGGCCACAAAGATGATCAGAGGGCTGGAGCAGCTCTGCTATGAGGACAGGCTGAGAGAGTTGGGGCTCTGCAGGCTGGAGAAGAGAAGGCTTCGAGGGGACCTGATAGTAGCCTTCCAGTATCTGAAGGGGGCCTACAGGAAGGCTGGGGAAGGATTATTTACAAGGTCCTGCAACGACAGGACAAGGGGCAATGGGTTTAAACTGGCAGAGGGGAGATTTAGACTGGATGTTAGGAGGAAGTTCTTTCCAGTGAGGGTGGTGAGACACTGGCACAGGTTGCCCAGGGAGGTCGTGGATGCTCCCTCCCTGGAGATGTTCAAGGCCAGACTGGATGAGGCCTTGAGTAACCTGTACTAGTGGGAGGTGTCCCTGCCTATGAAAGGGGGTTGGAACTAGATGATCCTTGAGGTCCCTTCCAACCTTACCATTCTATGATTCTATGATACAGTGTTCTTCCCTTGGAAGAAAAGTTGCTCCCTGCTTTGCACAGTGTGCACACGTGGCTTGAAAAGGCCTCATGTCCTGCTGAAATAGCAACCCAGCACTGAGCTGAACTCACTGTTACCCTGACTGATAGGCTCGTAGGCAGGCATACCAAAAATAAAAGGGGTCCTGGCTATGCGCAAAAAGAGTATAAAATGTATTCCAAGACTACTGTATGTCCATTGTATGGTTTAGATCTGGGTTAGATTAACTCTGCAGTACCACAAAAATAGTTTCCATGTCCAAACAAAGGGACTGGACTCTGGTGAACCAGGATTAGTGTTCTGCAGCTGTAAGGAAGATAGTCTATAATTAAGCCCGCACCCTCCAGCAGATCTCGGTTGGAGGTACCAGCAGTCTTTGGCAAAAACTGGTTTGAAATCAGCCTGGCTTCCGGCTGAATAGCTCTGCTGGTGAGAAAGAAAAGCCTGTGTGTTTCTATGGCTCCCACATAGCAAAAGTTCACTTGGAGTATCTGAAATGTGGAGCTAATACATCTTTATTCTCTTGCTTTTCATTTCTCTGCAAGACTTAGGAATCTGTAAAAAGAAAAAAGGCCTATTTACAAAAATGGCTGAAAAATTAACCATTGCTTTTCTACTCAAATGGATGTGATGGGTACAAAGTAGTCCTTAAATAACAGTGCAGAAGTCAGGTTAGATATAAAAGTGTTATGTTTTCTGCTTTTCTAGCTTACTGATCTGCCTTGAGAGGCAAAGGCAGAGTAGAAAGCTTTGTCAGGAACAAGACCTGTGCTGGCTGGATTGCAAGAACAGAATGCAAAGACTGTTCACCTAAAGTCTGAGGCAAGCTAAGTAGGTTCTTCCACCTGACTCATAAGTATTCCACATCAATGTCTCTCATAAATGTCTCCAGTGTTTGATCACAGAAATAATATTGAGCACACTTCCCTCATAGCTGAGTCAAGCTGTGACAACAGGTCCTGAAAGAGGATATTTTTATAATACTTTATCTAACCATCATCCTTTTTTTCCAGTGTCTACATGTTCAGGGAAGAATAGCAAAGCCCTTTCATGTTTCAGGGCAGTTGGTTGTTTATGCCCCTGAAGCTACACAATGCCTTGTGTCTTTGCACTGGGGTGAGCCTGAGGTTTGTGTCACACAAATTCCACAATAATGTTATTTTTAAAATCACTTCTAGTGTTAGTTTATCCTGGCTGATAGAAGTGCCCAGCTTTCCCCATTTCCTAATTACTCTATCACCTGGCCAGCAACAGCTCGAATTTGATAGCACAGGCAGATATAAATTTAGTCAACTCTTGGTAAAACCTGGCTCAATGTGTCCTTGAGGTGGCCCAAGCCTTACCACAAGTCTTTGCTTTAAGTCTGGATCAGAGCCACCTGCACCCTCAGGCCACAAAAGAGGGAACTCCTGACTTGTACTTTCTCCTTTTGCTACCAGTATTGCATCCCCACAGGTCTCCATTTCCCCACTTGCAAACTGGTCCATAGCTCCAATCCTGAAACCTGTGCTGCTATTAGGAATGTGCTGCTGGGAAAATCTACTGGGCAAGAGGGTGTTGCAGGCAGCTTCCAGCCAGAAGGGGTGGCAAGCAGGGTTGGAAGAGGCTGTCAGGGCCATCCCTGTGAATAGCGCAGGCAGGAGAGCCACACATCCATGCTCAGTGGAGGAGAAGGTGTCACAGCACTTGGCTGTGAACTCTTTCCTCACCTCCCTTCACCACACCATTTTTGGTGCCAGACATGTTGTTGTGGCAAAGTTCAAATGAAAATACCCTTCATGTGGCATTTTGGCAGTATCTTGGCCACAGACCTATGCAATCTGTGGGCCTGAAATTGGACTAATAGAGCAGCTTGCAATTCCTAGATCTTTTATTTCAGGCTCTCTCTAAACTCAGTTGGACCTTCTTACTTCATTGCTTCACACTCAGTTCAGATTTGAAAGAGATCTTGGCAACTCTGAGAGCCATGGCACATGTTAAAGTGATTAATAAGACTGCACACTTAAAGCAAAGGATTACTCCTGCAGGACTCTGCTTGCATTTTCTGTTCACATCAGATGACAATTCATCCAAGTAAAGTAGAGAACAAGTGAGTTTTTTTCATATGCATCCACAACAAAGCCTAAACAGGAATGACAACAAAGTGCTTACTGCACAATATTTTCAGATCAAAACAAATTTAAAAACACTTTCTGAAAGAAAACAAACCTATTTGTACTATAAGTCCTCTTCCCAAGTTTCCAAAGCACATTTTTACTCATCTACATACAGCATTAAACTCTTCTCATTTTCCCATGATCTATTTGACTGTTTCAGTGACACACGCGCCTCCTACCTGCTCTGGTACTGGAGACCCCATCCCCTGGATGGCTCAATGCCCTTGATGCAGGGGACTATGCCTCTTCAGGCAGAGTGCTGGGGCTCAGGATATGAAAGCCAAATCTCACCGTGGTCCCCAGAGCTATCACCCCTGCCCTCCTGGAGCTGCCTGTGTGCCAGCCCATGGTCCGGCAGAGTTCCCAGGCAGTGTCACTGCCGCTGCCCAGGCACAGGAGAGGAAGGATCCTATTATCTCACATATGGCCCATGTTTGCTTGTGCAGCCAAGGGACATGTACCACTAAATGGCAGGCTGTTTGGCTGCAGGCTGCTACAACCTACCCAGGCTGGGTAGTGCCATGCATCTGCACACTGCTCCCAAGGTTCACAGTAGCGGTCCTGAGGAACAGGTCAGCCACTCACTGCTGTGACCAACTACAGCTGTCCTGACATACTGCCTTACCACTTTGGTGCTGTCAGCATTTTTAATGAGAAAACCCCACTGCTGCTTTCCACATGGCCTGTGTAGGTCAGAACTTTTTTTCCTAATGCAAAGGTTAGGCGTTTCCTTGATGTAATTTTGGATAGACTTTCCCCTTTGCTTGTCTGTGTTTTTTCCAGCAGTGTCAAGAAAGATCTCCAGCCAGTTGGTAATACTAACTGCAAAGCTCTCCCTTGTTTCCACAGAGCAGAAAGCTGTCTGTGCTCATGCTGGAAAAGACCATATGCTGAGAAATCTACTGTTGCTTTTGTGTCCCATATAGCATTTCTCTTTCTTCCCTTAGGGAAGAGCAGTCACAAAGAGTTGCCTTACTTTGCGTTAGAAAGTGGAAGAGCTTACCGTGATAGTAGCACTACCTTACCCAAATAGGCCAAGAGACAAAGAACTCTGAGCTACTTCAACTACAAGGACTGAAACATATGTGTGTGTGTGTATATATATATCTCTATCTATCTAAAAATACATTTACCTTTATATATATATATACACACACCTTTATTTTGCAGGATCACAGGGGTTGGAAGGGACCCAAAGAGATCGTCGAGTCCAACCCCCCAATTATTTCTTTATTTATATGTACATTTTGCATCCTCCTATTTATTTTCCCCTTTGGTAACCTGATATTCCTGGAAGCCTATCACTTTGTTGCATTTTGGCTTCACTTGCTGTCAAATTATTTTATTTTATTTAGCTTCACCTGTCAAAATACATGAGCTAATTCTCTTTGTGATGACCTGCCACTGTTTCTTAGTCTTCAGCGATGGGATGCAGCAACTGCATGCCTGCAAAGCCTGTGCCATGAAAATCACCTGGGCACCTTTACATTAGCAGTGATGACAGAAATGCCTTGACTGTCTTAGCTCTGCTTCCAGTTGCTGCCAGGCAAGAAACCTCTGCTCACAAACAGGGTTCTTGCATGTCTTTTATCCCTGGGTCGCCAAACGTTCAACGTGCAGGGTCTTGCACAACGGACACCTCCATTTATCTGAATTTGTCCCTCACCCATTCTAAAACTCCCTCCAGAGGAGCTTACACAGGGGTTTGGAGAAGTTAACACAACATTCTGGGTTAATGGGTGTTCTAAAATAATTTCTTATCCTATGAATTGCCTGCATATTACCTGACTAAAGGTAGCAGCAAAGGAAGGAACTCTCTATAACACTGTGGTATTTATTTACGTCATTTTTACTGCAGTGATACTGGATGTCATCATTTATTTGACTTTTCACTCAACATGCAGAGCTACAATAGTTCCATGCCACCTTGCAACACAGAAAGCCCTTGTCTGGCTAGGCTGATGGTTGTCCAGCAAGTCATTACTTGCACTGGGAGTGGTGAAATGCAAAGTCAGAGTATCCTGGGTAAACAGATACCTCTTTCATCTCCCCTGTGGAAGTGGGTGAGTGAGAATTGGTGTTACACAAGGCTTCATTGATGCTGTTCAAAGTGATGAGTTTTACCCTTAATGTTATACTGAGGGAACACATGGGGTGACCAGTGATTTATTACCTTCACAGAGCTCATTTTCACTCAGCAGTGGTGAGTTTCAGAACAGTGATAATAACGGAGATCATTGCCTAAGTTCTCTCTCACACATTGTCCACTGTCCCATGGAAATCAAAAAGTGGTTAATTCTTCTAGCAGCTTTTTTGTGGTACTCTGGAAACAGTGACACTAAGTGGCAGACACTGCTCATTTACCTATAGGAGCTAAAGTCCATAATGGGTCTCATTTAATAGTGAAAAGTGAGGACAATACATCAATAAAAGAACTGGAAGAATGTCTGTAAGGAAATAAGACTGTTCAGAGAAACAAAGCCCTGAACAGCAGTTCAGTTTACCAGTACCAGGGCTGAAGAGGAAAGCTATGCCTACCTATGAGCTTGAAGAAACAGATCAGAGCTGAAGAGATGCTTGACTGACCTTGAAGGTACAGATTACACAATCCAAATAAGGAAAAGAAATAGATGGCTTACGTTACCTGTTCAAAGAAGGAAAAACTCCTCTTTGGGAGATCTTAGCTGAGATGCTGCCAAACAAGAATACTTCTTACAAAAGGGAACAAATCTACAGATTACCAGAGACCCAGAGAAGGCAATACCTGCCAATGGCAGCCTGTTAGCAGCACACCGTCTTCTACAGCTAAATGCCCAGCAGAGAACAAGATTGCAGTGGCCAATACACATGTGTCCTCCTGTCTGAGGAGGTCAAACTAGCAGCTTGCTCCTCCTCCTAAGTGCACCATCTGCAGAGGCAATAGTGCTGGGTTAGGGCACTGTTATCGCTCATCCTCTGCTGTTTCCACGTAAGAAGCAGCAGCTGCTCAGCCCCCTGCCCCTGACACATGCCTGAGCAGTACCTCACAGGGTGCATAGTGTCAGTAGGAAATTGAAGTAATGAGGCTCAATTAAGCAGCTCCCCATACGGTCGTGGATGAACTTGTCCCAGCAAGAGTACCTAGATCCAGGGCCTCAGCAGGGTGGTTGTGTGATGTGCAGCAGGTTCAAAGCCATTTGTAAACGCTGAATATTCCTCCTCCCTGTGGGACACACTTGCCCTTTTGCATGCCACACATGCAGGGTGTAGCCAAGGGGGTCACAAAGACAGAGGATTTTAATGCCACCCCTTCCATTTTTATACATGCCTGTTTACCAAGAAGTAAGAACAGATACAGAGAGAAAAGATCTCCACCTTCATAAAAATCAAGAAGACTTTGGCTGACATAACATTGGTTTGCTTCTGCAATAAAATTTGGCCATCGTTTAACTTTGCTTTCTTCAGTGAATATGTAGGCCAACACTCACCTTCACTTAGAGGTCCAGCACAAAATTTGGTGTCTTTTCTTCTTCCAAGGTGAAACATCAGTGTGGGACTTAAGTGGTGGTCAGGATTTTTGTAGCCTTTTCCCAATGGCATATGTCTGCAGCAATATACAGGTCTGGAAAGATAAAGCATTTATTACTGTTAAGAGTTTGTTGGGTTTTTTTTTCCTCCTGACACAATTGGTCTTGTTTAAATTTAACATAGTTACATTTTGGTGTTTTTTTTTTCCCACCAGGCCTATTTTTTCTACTTCTCTCAACATATGAGTAACGTAGGTAACTTCTGGTGTAGCAGCACATAGAGTTGTAGAACTACATACATAAGCTTGTAGTTGGTAAGTAGAGGAGCAACACTGTTCAGTGCAGAACACCACTCAGCTGGACAGCTGGACCTGGATGTACAGTGGGGGAAGGACTTTTGGCATGGGTTTGGGGAGGAGGTGGCCCCTTTGCAGAGGGGCATTCAAAGGAGGAGATGAGCAGTCTAATTAATTCAAGGGTCCCAGGTATTCTGGGAAAGGTTTCTACTGACTGACAGTAAGACTATGTTTGCATAATTGCCCAAACACATAGCCTTTGAATAATAATAATATTGCTATTCTCTGAGATGCACTTTATTTTCAGAAGTGACCTGATAACAGCAGAAGCAAAACACTCAATTTCACACTTACATTGAAACAAAAATAATTACAGAACGCATGCAGAAATTAAAATTTATTGCAGGCAATTTGTGCTACGAAACTAAACATCCCCTAAAGCTAGACAACTTCTACCATTTCAATTGGGTTTTGTTATGATTGGTTATCCTCTCTGTATCACTATTTAGGCCTGAGATCTTTTCTCTGTGTCTGTTCTAATCTTAATTCTTTTGCTGTCTTCCATCATGCTAGAGATACTCCAGGTCCGAGACAATGTGGATACTCAATTCATCTAAATAAAATGTAGCTACAACCATCTTTTCCATTTTGCTTATCACAAACCAAAAATTAATATATAGAATCCTAACAAATGTGTTTCTCTGGACATGTTTCTCATTTTGAATCTTATGCAGTATCCACTGGAGATGAATGGGATAATGTCCCATGAATCCAGCAAACACTGATACTGATAATACAGCAGGGAAAACCTACTCATTAAAAACAGCCCTGTAAGAATTACAGGAATACAAGAATCTCCTTGCCTAAAGATGTGCAGCCTCCCAATCACTGATTTCATCAGTTTTCAACCATCCTGATAATGCCACCCAAAGAAGCTTCTTTTTTTCCTTTCTAACCATATTTTGTGCTGCCTGGAAAAGTGTAACTATAACTCATCCTTCCATACACATGGTCCCACCAAATAAAAAGTAGCGCAGCAAATTACCAGACAAGCCACCATTAAGCCCTCTTAAAGCTATTTAGGGGATCACCTTCAGAGGCTCCTGAGATTTTTTTTGTACTCACCCTTGAGGTCCGTTTGCCAGCAGTGCCAGAAGGCAGAGGACCTGGGTCAGCCTATCTCTTTTGGTACATTGACCAGCCCTATTTGGCTGTGGTTCATCAGCAAAGCATTTTCTAAAAGGACAACAGAGCATTTGTTCTGGTGCTGAAAGTGAGAACGCAAACTCAGGTACCAGTGTGCTGTATCTGTCCTCTTTACTAAGTAGTGAGAGCACTGTGACAGCACTACCAAGTCCTAAAAGACTTGGAGAGAGCAGCACCAAGCTGTCCATTAGCCAGGGGTGAAGGGTCTGACAGCAAGTTAGAGCTGAAGGGAGTGAGATGGAGAACATTTTCGTGAAGTGTTGAGCAATCAGTGAAGATAACTACTGCAATTTGTGGCTCTGCATAGTGACCTCCTTGGCTGCACGCAGCTCTCACTGCCACTGAAGTGGTCCCAGTTAAAGGGCTTCCACCACAGCAACCAAGAACAGAATTTGAAGCTCCTTTCTTCCTGTCTTTTTCATATAAACAACTACAGAGATTCTGTCATTGGCATCATGGCTGAGGGACAGCCTGCTGATGCCACTTACACTATCTACACCACCAAGGAGCAAAATGTTGTAGGAGGTCTGACCTAGTGCTTGGTATGAAGTTCACCATCAGTTGGCTGCTTGACTTGGTTGCATTCTAAATCATTTTGATCTTTACTGAGGGACAGAAAGAAAGTACTTCACAATGAATCCTAGCTTTTTGTTTGGTTGGTTTTTTGTCTCCTCTGCATTCCTCCCTCAGTTTTGTTTCATAGCTTTGGTGTCAAAGGCTGAGAAGTTTAAAAAAAAAAAAAATGGTGCAAGTCTAAAGTTCCATTTTTGGTAATGATTTTTGGTACCAAATTCCCAATCCATGCTTCTCCCGGTCACTTGTTTTCATCACACTCCCCACAACCTTGAAATATCCATCAGCTTTGGTCCTGACAGGTTGGGTATTTAAGTGCACCACTTATATTTTCAAGAATTCAGATCTGCAGTTCCAAAGTGGAACAATGCCAATCATGTAGGCCATCTGGTTAGAGTCATCGTTAGGAAGTCGTAAATAAAGATGACATGGGGTCACATAATGGAAAGGCACTGACATTTCATCCGTGGTTTATTACTATCCTCTGGTCCAAACTGAAGTGAACTTACAGTCTCAGCTCAGTTTTCAGTGGACAAACGGTCTCTGACAAAATTTCCCTCCCCCTACTGTAAAGAATCCAACACTGCAGAAGGGATTTTACAGACTCAGTTCTGTGGCCCAATACCCTAGCAGCATGCTCACTGACTTCAACAGCACATTTCCCACATCTGGAAAGACACCATGGAAATTAGTTCTGTACAGATGCAATGGTCAAGGAGTGAGCATGCACAGAACGCTCATCATAAAAGCAAGAGGAGGTCACAGGGTTGTGTCATGGTAGGCTTAAACAGGTCAAAATAGGCTTATACATGTCCTGGCTTGCCCAGACATGTTTTTCTGCTCTCTCCCCCTCTGTTTTAGGGAGAAGCAACCGCAGAAAAGAGGACAAAGAACATGGAGTCACTGAGCCTAAGGACTGTGGCCTGCCCAGACTTGTTTTGCTCCTTTGGTAAACAAGGCACACAGGCTCAGCTTCTGCATGCCTTGTGCAAGGACTATGATTTCCCAAATTTGGCTAAAGCAAGCCTATGGCTTCATCTGACGTGGTCGAGCTCAGCTAACTGCCATTGTGATTGGCTATTCTGTGTCCAAAGGCCCATTAGTCTCAGGTTGCATCGATAAAAAAAGATGAGCGGGTAACACAATGTGCTCTGATGTTGTATTCATGCCTGCTTGCTGCTTGCCACTGCCTGCTGTCATTGCTCAATGCCTTATTGCATCCTGAACTGCCTAGAAACTGCCTGCCTCGAGTTTACCAGAAACAGGCTCTGAATGCCTCCATGAGACCGCCCTGCATAGCCAGTGTGTGACATCGTGCTGAGACTGCACATGGCAAGACATCCTGCCTACACCTGACAGTCCCCTGCCAAGACAGAAAGTCCTGGAGATACTCAGATCATCCGGAGACAGCAGGACCAGATCAGAGACTGTCTGCCTCCTTTCCCCAGCACCCTGTGAAGCCTGGGAAGAATCAGAAGTCTCAGCCGCTGACACGACAGTAACAGAATTCCCTGAAAGCATTTGGGTACTGTCTGAAGCTGTAGTCAGCCCTGCCAGTCAGGAGATATTTCATGAGTAAATAATTAAAGCCTCTTTAATTCACCATTACCTTCTGCCTTGAGCAGAAAGAAGCTCCTTGAGTCCATCTAGTTGACAAGCAGCATAATCAACCACAAGTATATTGACCACAGGAACCTTCTCTTCCAGTTCAATTAATGTTATATTATTGCTAGTTACTTCTAGACCCTATGTTATTATCTGTATAACATTTCCGTGACCACGTGAAGAACTGAGTATTATCAAAATTAGTGGTTTGGGGGGAGTAAGACTTCTGGATATCAAAATTAAGAAAAAATAATTAATTTTGGAAAAATACCATCTCACATCAATTAATTACCCCTCCATTACAGGCTGTAACACTCCAGGACCCTGCAAAACTACCCTGTTCACGTCCATGTGCACACAGAGCCTATTTTCAGTTGCCTCTTGGCACAAAGAGGAGTTTTGAGTTAGAAAAAGGCTCAGAACTAGTATGAGACTCTCACTTATTTATTTCTCCTAGGAAATATGTTCTTTTCTGGTCTCCTCAGAGAGATGTGTCTTTGTAGACAGGGTCAGCGTGGTCAGGAGAGGGAAAAAGAAATAATTTGCAGATTCATGATAGTGGTTTCAAGAATCTTCTTGGCTGGACACTAGCATTAGTCTATTTGTGTAGGTATCTCAAAATAAGTAAAAGGTAGATTCAAGGAAGAGATTAATCTTTTCTGTCCTTGGTGAATAGGGCAAGAAATGGGCCTACCTGCAGCTAAAGATGTTAAGGAACTCGAAAGTGAGAGAAGCACTGAGAAGGGCTACCCAAGGAGGTGTGGAGCCCCTGTTGGTGGAGGTACTTGAAGCGCAACTATTCCTGAGAAGATGCAGATACAGTTGAGGGCCTAATAACTAACCTCTTGATAGACAGAATCATAGAATGGTAAGGTTGGGAGGGACCTCAAAGATCATCTAGTTTCAACCTCCTGCCATAGGCAGGGACACCTCCCACTGTTACAGATCAAGGCCTCCTCCAACCTGGCCTTGAACACCTCCAGGGAGGGAGCAGCCACAACCTCCCTGGGCAACCTGTTCCAGTGCCTCAATATATTTCAGCCCCACGGCTGACAAAAGCATTTTACTCCCTCCTTCGCTTGGATGATTTCTGAGGTCTTCTGGCCTGCTCCATGGAAAGCAGTGACAAAATACCTCAGTTCTTCCTATTTGGTCTCATGTGAGAGTACACCAAAAGCAGTACGGAAAACAGAGGGGGAAAACATAGCCTGAGAACACAGTGTGGCTAATAAGGATGTGCTGATGGCATGTGAGCCGTCCCTCAGCATCCTGGTGAAATACCGGAGCTCAGCAGCCAGGCAGAGCCTGCTCCTGGATGTGCAGGGCTGCGTGCCTGCCTGACACCAGAGCAGCTGGCAGCACAGCCAGCCTGCAGGTCATCCCAGTAATTCAGTGGTCTCGTAACCTTTACGAGCAATTATTCAGCAGCATCCAATAATTAAAAACAAATATGCTGCAGGTAACGTGGAGAACAGCTGACAGAGCCTGGGAGTAAAGACACGGCGTAAAAAAAATTAACACAACAGGCTGCCATTAAAATGAGGCAGACTCCACATGAACCCATGGCTGCCAGAGCCACCTTCTTGCAGCTACAACTTCTCTTTTTCAGTGTCCTTTTAAAGAAGCTGAAAATACCCGCTAACCCTGAGAACAAACATATCATTTTAAAGCAGAATAGGCCTGTAAGACTTTTTAACACTTGTTCGTTGATTATATTAATGCCAGAATATATTAAAGAAGTGCAATATAAATTTGATTTTAATTGTTTTGTACACACGCCAGTGAAAAGGAACTGATTGGATACAGTTCACAGGCAGTATGTTAATACGTTATTTTCATATGATGATAGCTTTGCATAATCTTTCTTTTTTCCAAGATTTAGAAGAACCTGTTGTTAACCAAAGCACAGGAGAGAGGAAGAATACAATTTACATAAAATCGGCTACCCTACACATTAATTAGTAATGTGGTTGAGCGGAAGGTGTGTTCACTTAGTAGAAAGTACACTTTATAATTTATACACCAGCTGTTTCAATGCTTTCTAGTCCATTTTCCTCCCTGCCTGCCTCTAATGAAATCGTGTTACTGGAGAATTGACTGGGGTGAATTGAGATTTTAATCCCATTGACGCTTCTCTATGGAAAGGCACACTGGTGGGAAATTTTAATGGAAGGTCTGTAATCAGAAGACACTTGTATTCAGTCCCCCACTATAATGACTCTCATCAAATGTTAAAGCCCAGGCAGTGTGCAGAAGGCTAGAATTTCAAGGTTTTTGACCAACCCCATTTGAGGCATTCCTCTGGGAGTGTGTGATTACTCAAGTTTAGCAGTTTATTGCCTCATCTTTCAATATCCAGTGAAGCACAAAATTCTCATCTAGGTTGCTCTTTTTACTTAAAGAACAGGCCAAAATAGACTGCAGAGCTACTAGCACTGTCATTGAGGTTAATTCTTGCTTCTCAGTTAACAGGAGATCAATGGAAAAGCTTTAAAATATTAGAACACAAATGCTGCTTAGTCTCTAAAAAGGTTCAGCAGCCTTTGTAAAAATTCTGCTTCGCACCAGGCTCCCCCGGTATGCACACACACACTCACATTTATTTATTTATTATCAAGTGTTTCTTTAAGGCTAAGAGTAACATTAATTGAGAGGTGGTGCCGTTCTGCAAGAAGGATGTAAACATGTATTAAAATCCAGCAGAGCGAACAGTTTTCCTATTCCCCAAACTTTGCAGTCAAGAAAAGTACAGTCATTAAAAGAGAGGTGGTCAAAAAGCAAGCTGAATTGGGAGTTAATGGGACTCATTATGTCGGCTGCATGTTAGTAATGTCTCCTTCTCCACCAGAAAAACAAGCAGAAATAGACACAGAATAGCAAAACCCACTTAAACAAATGCCTGTTAAAACCCCTGTGAGGAGAATGCATTTGCTCTGAGCAGACACAAACACATCAATTAATACAGCGGAAGCAACTTAAATATGCGGGGAAGAAATAAAATGGAAAAATGAAGGAACTTGTGACAAAGTATGTCGAAAGCTGTTAAAAGGGATACATCTGTTTAAAAGACAACGTGGTTTTCAGATGCAGCAAGTCAAAATAGAAGCAATAGGAGGAAGCATGCCCCTGAAGAATTAATGTTAAATAACAGTAATTAAAAAAAAGGGTTTCCTTTTCTTCTCCTTTTCCTTCCATCCCCCNCGATTGAATGACTTTCCTTCTTCCCTGCTCCCTTTCTCATTGAACTGGTCAGACAAAGGTCTAATTTGGGAGTGTTTTTAGTTAAAAGGAGCTCTTTCTTTCTGGCACTTCTTTTGGGCCACCGTGGGTTCAGGATTTTCCACTCCTTATGCAATTCACTCCCTCTACTCACTTTTTTATTTTACTATTTAAAAAAAAAAAAAAAAAAGTTACTACCCACTCGTTATTAGAGGTTCTTTTTTTCATGGCTTCCAGTCTGAATAGGTATCTACATTCTCACATTCCCTGTGGGATTCGCTGCAGTTATTCTATATGTACAATAATTCAGACAGGAAGGATTGCAATGCAGCTTTCCACTGGGTTATGTTTGTGTGCATTTTCCAGGGTTTGTTTAATGGGGATATGTATGTGTAGATTTTTCCATGTGCTCTGGTGACTTTCAGAAACTCTTCCTTTAGAGTTTTCCTACTCAACTTTGTTGGGATTAGCTGAGAGCTTTAAGTGTCCAGATCTAAAGGGAACATCCAACCTTCAGGTTTCTGTATAGTTTCCATAACAGGTTATGAATGCCTTTGCTGTATCAGCCCTGATTTTGCCAGCCTTTCTCCTGTTTCCTTTTACCAGCCTTCTGTCCACTTCTTGGACAGTTTTCTCACTCTCCAACCTGGCAAGCCAACCTCTGCTCATAACAAGCTTTCTGCTAAGTGTCTCTCAGAAATACTGATCCGTACATCAATGATCTGCATGCTTCACAGACATCCATTAAATTATTTCCTCAGCACCTATATTGGGCATGTAAAATTACATCAGTCTGGCAGAGAGAGAGCTGAAACAGAGACAAGAAACTGAGTCACCCAAGGGCACTCAGAAAATCTGCTCTAGAGCCAGAAATCTCATCCAGACTCCCGCTGCTTAAACTTACCGAATAAGTTTTGTGTGGTCCTAATTCGTCAAAATGAGCAAGATACAAATTCAGACATTCTGAAGCTGTGTCTGACCACATAATACTAACATCTTACTATTTGAGCTATCTTCTCTTACTCTTGGGAAGTAAACAGCTTAGCAACTAATAAATAACGCCATTAAAAGCTAATTCAATTTGAGCAAATGTGACATTCTCTGCAAAGGGCAAGAAGGCTCCTGACACAGACTAGCACTTCACTCACTCCGTTACTCACCTTTCCTCTTGATGCTGACCTAGTTATGAACTCTCCATTTCGAAGAGGACACACCAAAGAAAATGCAGACCGTTGTGAGATAGGAGTTGGTCAAAGGGGAAAGAAAAAGATGTAGCAACACAATAAAATAATTGGCTGGGCTGCGGTATTGCTGGAAAGGACTGAAAGGAGCCCTGGACCATGAATTGTAAATTCCTTCTGTAGTAAAGACAGCAAAACTCCAAACATGGTGGAGGCAAAAGATAAAAAGAAGCTTTCACATGACAAAAATGTGCTGCTCTTTAAAGTTGGTTCTTCCAACTGCTACTAGGGCATGATTGCCCATGTGCTATCTGAGTTGTGAAATACAGCAAAGAGGGTCATAGGAATAACAAGGCCCTACTTCTAACAAAAATATTCCTGTTTCTGGCAGGGAAGCCCTCTTCAATACATTTGCACAGCACTTAGCACAATGAGCCCTGGTCTTCAGTGATATAACAGTAATAACTGTCAATAATACTGTTTATGGACATTTTCTCTTTTCACCAACGTAAGGGTGCTTTTCTAATCTACAAAGGCTATAAACTTGAACTATTGCACTGTTTCTAAAGGCAGGAGTGAGACCAGAGATCAGGCAGATGAAGCGTGTCTTTTGTGATTTATCTGCTCACTGCCACCACCTTCTTTCTGCAGAGAAGCCATAAGGAGGTGATGATCAGTGCTTAACTCAAATGTAAATAAGTATAACATCTTCTGGAGGCCAAAGCTATAATCCCATTCAGACAGACATAAAAATTGATATGGCTGGGAAGCACAAGCCATCTACACTTCCTGGATAAGGTAGCTGTAATGTAATTTAAGAGGAGAGGTGCAACCTTTGTTCTGTGAAAAATCACCAAAAGATCAACTAGACAAAACCACAGGTACCTGTAGCAGGAAACAATCTCATGTGAGTCCCAGAGGACAACTAGCCAGCCTAACATGGCATAGGTCTTTACCTTTCCCAGGGCAGAGCTGCATAGTCCTTCGTGAATTTCTTGGCCTCTGTTAATCCTAATAGCATAACACAACATATGTTTTCTACTCAGGACAGACTTCCTTCCAGAACGTGGTGCTAAGGAAAAGAAAAAGAATCCCAAAACCTAGTGGTGCCATTCACAGAGAAAAGGCAACACAATTCAGCAGACACAGAAGAAAGGAATGTTGGTCACTGAAACTTTGCTGAGATCATAATGAGATCATAAGCTACTATAATGTATTGATTTTTTATTTTCTTTTCCATTTCCTGGGAGGATGCCATTGGAAGGAGACAAAGTATTTTATATTTGATTTTAGGCAATATTTAACACCGAGTTTTAGTCTTCTATGTAAAGATTCAGTTGTGTGTCAGCAAGGTGATGAGCAGGATTTTGTCATATCCACAGGGAGGTAACATGGTCATGCAGTTCAGAGTTCTAAAATATGCAACAAGTTCTTTCATAAATTGCTGTGACCTACAAAAACACTTTTGCATGTGAGTATCTTCAATAGATTGATCTAGCTTCCCTTAATGCTTTTATGACCGTGCATGTTTAACAGGGAAGATGCTTATAATGACAGTATTTTATATCCTTTAATCACAAGATAAATATTCAAAATGCAATTCCATGCTTTCTTACAAGAGACAGTGACTGCAGTGATAGTTACAGATGTGAATGGAGCAAGGAGCAGGCTGTTCATGCTCAGCACAAAGCAGAAGGCAGAGCATAGAAAGAGACAACTGCCTTTGAACTTTCAATTGATAAAGACATCCACACAAGCTCTGCTATGAGGTCAGGCTGAGATTGTTTGGACTCTTCAGTGTGGAGAAGAGAAGGCTTCCAGAAGACCTTAGAGTAGCCTTCCAGTATCTGAAGGGGGCCTACAGGAAGGCTGGGGAGGGACTATTGACAAGGTCTTGCAATGACAGGACAGGGGGCAATGGGTTTGAACTGGCAGAGGAGAGATTTAGACTGGATGTTAGGAGGAAGTTCTTTACAATGAGGGTGGTGAGGCACTGGCACAGGTTACCCAGGGAGGTTGTGTCTGCTTCCTCCCTGGAGGTGTTCAAGGCCAGGTTGGAGGAGGCCTTGAGTGAGCTGTACTAGTGGGAGGTGTCCCTGCCTATGGCAGGGGGTTGGAACTAGACGATCCTTGAGGTCCCTTCCAACCTTACCATTCTATGATCCTATGATAAGCCAAATGCACAACACAGCAAGTTTCTACTGGACTCCCAGCAAACACCCCACTGCCACAGAATTTGTGTGCTGCAGGCACAGAGCCTGCAGCCTGTGCTTAGAAACAGGACCATGACCGCGGTTCAGGAGCCAAGTTACCGCTACAACATGTTTACACCGAACAGAAAGCGGATCCACGACGCAGCGCATATGTTTGTCTGATAGTTGTTAAACAGGGATTTGACTGCAGATCTTCTGGGGGAAATCTAGCAGGAAAGAGCTGAGTATCTGCCTTGGTCTTTGGCAGGCAATAGTGCAGCTCCATTACCATCAGGGAATTGGCATATGTCTGGAATTAGGCACACTGACAATCAAGCCAGTTTTATTACAAATAACTCCAAAAAGTGAACAAATTGTTTGGTATCAAATTGGTTCAGGCGTTTGGGATGTGGAGGGTGATAATTTTCATTCAGGTTTTAAAGTGAATTTACTTTGGCCAACTGCTCTCCTTTCATATTTACTTGCCACAAACATTCAAGTAATCAAGCTTTACTAACACAGATGTGACCTTGGCCAAGTCTTTTTTACTCCTTTGCACTTCCATTTCCTCCTTCTCCTTTACCTGTCTCAGTTGTAAACTCAGATTGCATCTATTAAGGTCCATACCTTAATTAAGTGTACTGGGCCCTGTCTTGTCTGCAATCACTCTGCACAACTGTAATACAAATCAGATTAACAATAAGTTACTCAAAATGACTGGAGGCTCATATATGGTGGGTGTTATTGGGAAAGGAATCTGAAATTTGGGAGGGACATCTGAGCTAGATGCACTTGCTTTGTTGTTCTTCCAAATGTGTGCCCCATCTGCCCAGCTGCAGTGAGGTCAGGCAGCTGAAATCGTGAATACAGAGTGTGGGCTATTTGCATCAAATTGCTTCCCAGTGGGGGTGGTGGTGTTGGGTGTTAAAAAAAAATGGTGGGGGGGAGGGGTTGGGGAGGAAATACTTTCAAAAGACAATTCAACAAAAGCCGATATGGAACCAAATTCTGATCCCCTCAGGGAAATTTTAAGAGCAGAAAAAAAGTGACTATTTTTGTCTGACATGTTACTTGCAAATTACATTCTGTTGCACCCCAGCACGTTTTCAAAGCCCAGTAACCTTCTCGAGTTGCCTTGTAAACAGACAATTTGTAAATGGAAGCAAAAACTAATAAAAAGCTGCTTTTTTTTTTTTTTTTTGGTTTGTTCCTTTGTTTCATTTCTCTGGGAACAGAAATGTAAGTGGCCTTCAGCTTTTGCAACTACAAAGCATTGTTACTTAAATAACACAACTCATGCAAACACTGCTTTCCTACACACTTCTGATGTGCTCCACTATGTTAATCCCAGCACTTTTGCCTGGCTTCTATAGTCCCAGAACACTCCAGCTCTTCCCAGATTCCCTGACTACATTTGCTGGCTAGGGAGAAAGCAGCACATACATAGCTGGTTTGTTTAGCTACTTTCTTACTCACCTGTGCTGAGCAGGCTGTTATCAAATAGAAGGGATAATCATCCTGTTCTATGCCTCAGCATGTGGGTACATAGAAGTTTTATCTCCTTTTTCTTTTGGCACATTTTTTTTTTCCATGCAATTGCAGGAGTGAAATAACTTTGAGGTCTCTCCCTCATGTTTTTGTTTGTGTTTGAGACTATAGAAGCAGTTCAAGAATTAGTTGAGGGCAACCCACAGAGGGCATACCTGTATAATCCTTCTCTCCACAGAAGCTGTGGCTCTGGTCTTGCAGAAGCTCTTTTGCCAAGGGCACATGGACAGCACTGGTGTCAAGCATAGTTCTGTCTCCATAGGTATTCCAGAGAACATCTCATCCAGGAAAGTCACCATCCTCAACATCCCTTTACCACAGGGCTAGTAAGGGGCTGAAGCAGAAGAAGACAATAGATTATGGCTCATATAGAAACCAAAATGCGCTTTTGAGTACCCCAAAGGGTAAAAACCCTTTGGAACTGTGGCTGTGTAGTAAAGAAGTCACTAAATACCCATTCCTTGAAGTTTGTCACATCTGCTGCCCAGCCATTTCAACCTTCCAGAACACTAATCTCAGCTGCTGAGATACAAGCCAATCCTGAAGACTCCCTGATCCTCTATTATTTAAACCCTTCACTCATGAGGGCCAGATTCTCAGCTGCTGTAAATTGAGATGATTTCACTGAACTCACTCCAGCTAAGTAAACTTACACCAGCTGAGGATCTGGTTTAACCAATATAACTTCTGAGTGCCTTTACTGAATAGTGAAAAAGAAAGAAGACTGTGCTTGGGGATATTTGGGTTGTATTTCTGGGTGTTGTGTTGGCTTTTTCTTGGGAACTTTTTTTCTTTTTTTTTTTTTTTTTAAATGAAGGAGGAGTGAAGTGAGAGGAATTGGTTTGGCCTGCTCAGGAGTTTCAGAGATGAAGCTGGGAAGGAATGCAAGAGAACACTTTAATAAGTAGAAAGTGCCAAATGAAATGCTAGGTTTTCTTTCTGTGGATGGAGAAAGCTAAATGCAATATTCGTATTACCTCGGTTTCTTCCATCACTCCAGACAAAACCATTGCCAAGACAAAATAACCCCCTCTGCTATTGCATAAACTCTCATGTGCAGTTACTGGTACTAGCCAAACAGAAAGAAATTAATCCCATTTTGAGCTCTAAAAGTGTGGCCAAAATTTTCATTATACTGTTACCATTTGGGGCAAATATGCAAGAAGAAAACTGTGCCAGGATTTCATACTGAAATGTACATTTAAAACTTAGCTCATGACTTCCCAGGACCATTGTGAGTTTTTTTCCCCCCAGTGTTTCACCCTGGAGGCACCATGTTGTGAGTTCAGCAGGCAAGATGTTGCCATGACATATACCTCATCAGATCAAAGGCCTTGCATGGAGTGCCAGGGACGGATATGATTCTTAAGACTAATTTTATTATTGTAACTCCACTGACTTCAGGGCGTTACACCAGTGATGAATTTGGCTCATCATACACCAAATGAAGCTTAACATCTTTTGTTCCAAGCCTTCCTTTCAATCCACCTCCTCTGCTACCACCTGCTATTACTCTTTGGGTATGTTTACACCACATATTGCAAACAGCCATGAGCAAGCTCTGCCCACGCTCCAATCTGACAGAAGCCATGTGATTGCATTGGCACCAGGCCTGAGCTAATAATCCCTCCTGAGAAGGATTTCTTTCAGTGAATAGCATGGGCTCACTGAGTGTACATCTACCCATACAGTATCAACATGCCCAAAGAGTAATCTGTGCTGGGAATCGCTGTACAGGTCTGGAATCTTCTCCTGCCCTCTTTATTTTCACACACAGACTTTTTCCCATGCCCTGTAAGGAGATCTTGTACCTACGCTCATAACCTCTGCAGTCAGCAAAACACTCCTGAGTGGTACAGAGATTTACTGTTGCCATAACAGTGACTTGTTGGTAAAGAGTGCTTCAGAAATGCTCAGGCCTAGATACTGAGCTTCCTCCTCTACCAGCTTAAACAAGTTTTTCACCAAAAGTGCTGGCAAAACAATCCCATCATTCAAATCATACCACATCTCCCCTCCTTTCATTCTACTGTTCCATTACTTTCCTTACCTTCTGCATCAACATCCTCATGGCTTGTTGATGGTGACATTTCCTGCATGTGGCTCATCAGCCTTCTTTACATCAGCACCCATTGTATTTCCCGGGTTCTTGGCAGCTGAACTTTTGCTTTCCGAGACCTGACATAGTATTCTTCTGGGGTCTCACTGCTCCACCGTATCCTTCATGTGGCAGTGTGAGGACAAACCTGTAAATACCACCATGACTGCAGTGGTGAATAAGCTGGACCCCCGCGGTGGGAAGGAAACACTGAGACCCAAGCCTTTGTAGTGTCTGTGAAGAAGTCTCACTCACTCTGCATCTCTTGAAATGCATTTTGTCTGAAGCAGGGAGAAGCCAAGATTTTCATATCCTATTTTGAAACAATTTAAAGCTACCTAAACTGAGAGGGGTTTTTGCAATACTTTTGTAATCAGTTTAGATGAATGACCACACAGCCAGGTAAGTCGAGGGGTTATCTGCTCCCTGATGATTTTCTACACTGCTTTCAGTCACTTGCTGCTGTACTCAGACTCTGGCTTGCCCAGCAGGTACAGAGAAGCAGAAGAGGGGCACGCTCATCATGTCGGCACACTCAGGCTGAGGCTGAGCATTGCTGTTCTTATTTCTCTGCATGTGTGCAGTGAGGAAGGAGGCCCTTTGCTTGGTAACATGAAACTCTGTCCTCTGCCCAAAATACAGGGTAGAACCAGGAAGGGTCTCAGAGCATGAGGTACTAATTTTAACATCAGTTCTTTGCGCACCCGCACTGTATTAGCGCATTAATGGAAGATGAAAGAGAAGGCATCGCTGGTTTTCCAGGAGCCTTATTAATAGCTTTGCAGAAATGTAGCCCATAAAGCAAAGATGCCCAATTAAACAGAAGCAGCAAAGGAATGTGGCTCAAGAAAGCGGACAAGAGTGAGGAAGCACACCGAGGAGATAGAAATAAGATAAATGTTTTATCTTCCTCAAAGCCAGCAATGAAATTCCTCTGAAAGCTAACATTTTGTGTGTGCATCCTCCCAGTCACGTTTACTGTCCTTGTCAGCACCTTCTACAACACTGAGGGGGTTTAAGTTCAGAAGATGCAGTATCACTTCATCTTTCTTCAAATCTGAGACTGCTAATGAAAGACCTTGTAAAAGTTATGTGAAGTTTGTATCGGCAAAGGATTACAGAGATACCTTTCCAGAGCTTAGCAGTAGCTCATGAATTGTCCATTGATGCAGGGAGAGGGAGCCAGGGAATCCAAACAGCACTCTACAACTTGTTTCTTTTTCCTTTTTTTCCCCTCCATGAGCTGCTGTTTCAAGTGAACAGCTCCGCTTCCCAGCGATAAAGGAAAATGATTTAAAAGCCACTTGATCTGTGTTGTCTCCATTCAAAAAGAACCTAACCTGATTTATTGCTCCTCAAATGGCCGAAACACTGCTTTGCTTAATGTCATTAAAAACCTGGTACGAGCACCCAGCCCTAATAAAAAGCATGGGGAACATGGCAGTACCTTACCCGTGGAGGGAAAAACGAAGCTGTCATTTTTCAATATAATTAAACCCGGTTTCAAAATTCCAAAGGTCTGTAATATGAATTACACTAATTACTTCTTGTGGTTTAAACATTGATTTCAATGTTAAATTTAATGGACTTAATGGACGTTGCTTTTCCCATCAGACTGGCGGCTGATGTTTGTCTTCTTTCTTGACCGCTTATGGATTTCTGGTGACCCTTTAAACGTGTTACAATCGGCAGCCTGCTCCTTCTTCGTGCATGAGAGTACTGCTATTACTTTCCATGGATAATCCCAGCTTCCATGTAACCTGTCTCTCGCAGTTATTTTTGGCAGCCAAAAGCATTCATAGTCCAGGAAATAGAAAAAAGAAAAAAAAAGAGATCACTGGACTAAATTTTCAGAAATGTGCAGGCAATTAGTTTTGCCTGGGCAGTATGTGAAACCCAAACAAACACCAGGAAATAGCAAAATGTGCAGAAATTGACAGGCCTATAGTGCTGCTGTTTGCTGTCCTCCAGTCATAGCATCATAGCGTCCATCATAGCATCATAGACTCAATCATAGAATCTATCATAGAATCATAAACTCAATCATAGAATCAGTCATAGAATCATAGACTCAATCATAGACTCAATCATAGAATCATAGACTCAATCATAGACTCAGGCTCAATCATAGAATCATAGACTCATAGACTCAATCATAGACTCATAGACTCAATCACAGACTCATAGACTCATAGACTCAATCATAGACACATAGACTCAATCATAGAATCATAGAATCAATCATAGAATCAGTCGTAGAATCATAGACTCAATCATAGAATCATAGACTCAACCATAGAATCATAGAATCAATCATAGAATCAATCATAGACTCAACCATAGAATCATAGACTCAATCATAGAATCAGTTGTAGAATCATAGACTCAATCATAGAATCAGTTGTAGAATCATAGACTCAATCATAGAATCAGTTGTAGAATCATAGACTCAATCATAGAATCAGTTGTAGAATCATAGACTCAATCATAGAATCAGTTGTAGAATCATAGACTCAATCATAGAATCAGTTGTAGAATCATAGACTCAATCATAGAATCAGTTGTAGAATCATAGACTCAATCATAGAATCAGTTGTAGAATCATAGACTCAATCATAGAATCAGTTGTAGAATCATAGACTCAATCATAGAATCAGTTGTAGAATCATAGACTCAATCATAGAATCAGTTGTAGAATCATAGACTCAATCATAGAATCAGTTGTAGAATCATAGACTCAATCATAGAATCAGTTGTAGAATCATAGACTCAATCATAGAATCAGTTGTAGAATCATAGACTCAATCATAGAATCAGTTGTAGAATCATAGACTCAATCATAGAATCAGTTGTAGAATCATAGACTCAATCATAGAATCAGTTGTAGAATCATAGACTCAATCATAGAATCAGTTGTAGAATCATAGACTCAATCATAGAATCAGTTGTAGAATCATAGACTCAATCATAGAATCATAGACTCAATCATAGAATCATAGACTCAAACATAGAATCATAGACTCAAACATAGACTCAATCATAGACTCAATCATAGACTCAATCATAGACTCAATCATAGACTCAATCATAGACTCATAGAATCAATCATAGAATCGTAGACTCAATTGTAGACTCAATCATAGACTCAATCATAGACTCAATCACAGACTCAATCATAGAATCATAGAATCAATCATAGAATCATAGACTCAATGATAGAATCATAGACTCAATGATAGAATCAGCCTGCTCCTTCTTCGTGCATGAGAGTACTGCTATTACTTTCCATGGATAATCCCAGCTTCCATGTAACCTGTCTCTCGCAGTTATTTTTGGCAGCCAAAAGCATTCATAGTCCAGGAAATAGAAAAAAGAAAAAAAAAGAGATCACTGGACTAAATTTTCAGAAATGTGCAGGCAATTAGTTTTGCCTGGGCAGTATGTGAAACCCAAACAAACACCAGGAAATAGCAAAATGTGCAGAAATTGACAGGCCTATAGTGCTGCTGTTTGCTGTCCTCCAGCAATCAACCACAGAATCATAGAACCAACCACAAAATCAATCACAGAATCATAGGATCAATCATAGAATCACAGAATCAGTCAGGGTTGGAAGGGACCACAAGGATCATCCAGTTCCATCCCCCCTGCCATGGGCAGGGACACCCTACCCTAGATGAGGTTGCCCAGAGCCTCATCCAGCCGGGCCTTAAACACCTCCAGGGATGGGGCCTCAACCATCTCCTTGGGCAACCCATTCCAGGTTCTCACCACTTTCATACTGAAAAAGTTCCTCCTCATGTCCAATCTGAATCTCCTCACCTCCATCTTTGCTCCATTCCCCCTAGTCCTGTCACTACCCAAGAGCCTAAAAAGTCCCTTTTTTGTAGCACACTTCAGATACTGGAAGGCCACAAGAAGGTTAGCTGGGAGCCTCCTCTTCTCCAGACTGAATGGCCACAACTCTTTCAGTCTGTCCTCACAGCAGAGGAGCTCCAGCCCTCTGAGCATCCTCGTGGCCCTTCTTTGGACATGCTCCAGCATGCTCACACATCCCTCTTGTCCCAGGGGCTCCAGAACTGGATGCAGTACTCCAGGTGGGGTCTCAACAGAGCAGAGCAGAGGGGGAGAATCACCTCCCCTTGCCCTGCTGACCACACTTCTCCTGATGCAGCCCAGGTTCTGGTTGCTCTCTGGGCTGCAAGTGCACACTGCTGGCTAATGTTGAGCTCCTCATCTACCAGCACCCCCAGGTCCCTCTCCTCAGGGCTGCTCTCCAGTCAGGCACTGTCCAGCCTGTATTTGTGCTTGGGATTGCCTCGACCCAGCTGCAGGACTTTGCCCCTGGTCTTGTTGAACCCCATGAGGTTGGCTTGTGCCAACCTCTCCAGTCTGTCCAGGTCCCTCTGGATGCAATTCCTGCCCTCCAGCCTGTCTGCTGCACCACACAGCTTGGTGTCGTCAGCAAACTTGCTGAGGCTGCACTCAATGCCTCTCTGTCCATGGCACTGACACAGATGTTGACTGGTCCCAGGACTGATCCTTGAGGGACTCTGCTTGTCACTGGTCTCCACTTGGACAGAGACCCATTGACAGCCACTCTTTAGGTGCTGCCATCAAGCCAGTCCTTTGTCCATCCATCAAACCCATGTCTCACCTGCTTGGAGACCAGGATGTGGTGCGGGACAGTGTTGAAGGCTTTGCTCAGGTCCAGTCTCTTTCCTGTATTTGTTCCTTGCTGAGTGGTGTTGAAATACAGAAACAAGGATGCTGGGCCTGGTTCTGAACTCTTAACCGGTGTAAATCAAACCCTGTTGGAATTACATCCATGGAAAAGCATTGGAGACTGGAATCAGGTTAGGTCTTGAACTTTCTGCTTATCTGGAAAACAGCAAAAGCAGCACTCAGGTTGAACAACTGAGAAATACATTGCAAATACAAACTGTGGGCTTACTATTGGCTTAGTGACAGAACTTCCATAGATTTCAAGGAAAGTCAATGAAGATACACTCCATAAGTGACCTGTGGGACAAAAGGATTATCCCTGTATTTGGGCTCCTTCTCAAAAGGCACTTCCCAAGGATTCAGTTCAGCAGCTAAAATTAGTCAGTGTTGCATCCAGGTTAGGCAGCATGACTTGTTCCACTGTTAAGAACACAAAGCCCAAGTTCCTCAGGTCACAGAATGTGTCTCCATTTGAATTTATAGAAGTCTAACCCCAAAGGTCCAGGTGAAAATAGTGAGGAGTGTTGGTTGCTTCATATTCTGGGAAACAAGGTCATTTACAAATAAATACATAAATAAAGAATGTAGGAGAGGATTTTTTTTAAGTACTTCCTGTTGAAAAATCATCTTCTCCTAGTGTATCACAATTGCTGAAGGCATCCGAGGCTAAGGTTAAAGCAACAGCAGAATGCCTGTTTTCCCACCAGACTGTCCACAGAAAAGGGAATGCTGATACCAAAAAGGAATCAATACCTTGAAATATTTGTATCATTTCATTTTCTGCAGGAGAAACTCTAGGTACTGGGTAAGGAGAGGCAGTTGGTAAGAATGGAAGTCTACAAATATTTATTAATTCAGAAAGCCTACAACTGTAGGCTCTTCAAGTAGAAGAGTTTGCTGTGAGCAGAGAATTGCTGGTTGTGGCTCGAGAGAAGAGAGTTATTACAGAAGCACAGAATGGTAGGAGTGGGAAGGGATTTGAGGAGATTGTCTAGTCAAAACCCCTTGCTAAGCTAAGGCAGATGTGCCCAGATCAGGTTGCACAGGGTTGTGTCCAGGCATGTTTTGAAAGGCTCCAGGTAAGGAGGCTGCACAATCTCTCTGGGCACCCTGATCTAGGGCTCTGGCACCCTCACAGGGAAGAAGTTTTTCCTCAAGTTCAGATGGAACCTCCTGTGTTCCGATTTCTGCCTGTTGCCCCTTGTCCTCTCACAGGGCACCACTGAGAAGGATCTGACCTCCTGCCCTTTAGATATTGATAAGCACTGAGAAGATCCTCTCTCAACCTTCTTTCTCCTGGCTGAACAGCCCCTAACTGTATTTGTAGCCCTCTGCTGGAGTGTCTCCAGTAGCTTCTTGTCTCTTTTGGCTGTGAACTTACACGTTACTTATCTATGGCAGGTTTATTACAATGGTGATGCCAAGGGGGAGTTAGGATTCAGTAAAACGATTTTCCTCTTTTTCTCTGTGGTATGATCCCCAGCAAAGTTCTGCTGCTATATTTGTCACTAGCTGTGTGTGAAACTGTAACTGGTCTGACTTTTACAAGAATAACATTAGCAGAGAGGAATTCTGCCCAAATGACTGTTTCTACCCTGGGACTAAAACATCTGTGCATAAGTAAAATACGTATATATATTGTCCATCTGTGGATTGAGAGATTTAATAGAGTCAAAACACACAGCTCTGGGAAAAATCTTATTATGTTAAGGCCCAAGTCACCAGCATTTATAAACTAGTGTTATTTCCCTGACACCAGTGAAGCTCTGCTGATTCACATCACCTGAGCAGCCTCCTCTCATAAGTGTTTTTGCTCCTGTAGAAGAGTTCACTCAGTCCAGAATTAAAGAGTGTATCATAATCCTCAAAAGGGAGAAGATTTTGGAAAAGTGATTTCATTCTTTCCGTTTCGGAACTCAAGCCAAATTAGATCACAACGTGGATCTCTGAATTGGATCCTAATCAAAAGAGAAAACTTCTCCAGAAGTTTAGAAAAGCTTTAAAGCCGTGGGACTGAACTGCCAATCCTGGCCAGCTAGTGTCTAAATGAGAGGTGACAGAGCATGACCTGTTATAGCTCCGATTTTGACTGAGTGGAGAGTTTTGGTGGATATGTCCTGGCATGCACAGCACCTCTGTAGACTCTGCAGGTTTATGACTGCATAAGGAGAACTGGGAGATACTGGAGTTCATAATGCTTGCCTTTCCAGGCTAGACAACAATGGTTTTCTTGATTATCTTCTATTTTAAGATCAAGCTGCAAAGATAAACACTTCTCCCTCCAAAAGTAACTCTATAAGAAAAATAATTAAGAAGTGGAAGAGGCTGCAGAAAATGCATCTCTAGTCACTGTTAATGGTCACAAGTCCAAAATCAAACATATCCACCCACCACAACTCAAATCTGTTTTGACACTGGATGTTGAAGATATGTTGGTCTCATTACTCAGTCAGCCTTCCTCTCCTCCACTTATTTCTACTGAGTATTGACTGCTGATACCATATTACTTTTCAGAACTACTCAGCTAGTGCACTTTCCATAGACACATCCTTCCCCTTCCCCACCTCTGAGCTACATATTGTAACTTAGGCCTTGTCTCTGGGAAGGCAGTGGCTCCTCATTGCTGCAAGGTCCTAATGGGCAGCAGTGTGGATACTCATTACAATCTCGTCATGAGGGTGTCCAACTTCCATATTACTTCCTTCCCACACTGAATGCTAGATTAAATTGGAGACAGTCACCCTAAAGAGCATTCAAGCCTTTACTTCAATCTGCCACTGAAGTAAAATACATCCTATGGAATGCTGTTGGCTCTGAGAGTGTTTTGGAAGGACAGAAATGTTGTGTGCTTGTCATTAAAGAGTTGGGTACAGGCAGGTGAGCTGGAGACCAGGCGTACTGAAGCACTGCAGCAGGACTCCTGATCCCATCACTAACCAGGGAACTGCTTGGAGTCAGAGCCCTTCTACTTACTCACTTTTGCCTTACTGAAATGAAGTAACTAATACCATGTTTTCTCATCTCTTTGGGCATGAGGGAGGACAGATTCTTTAAAATAATGATTTTAATTCACAGTACTTAAAAATAGGCTCTTAACTCTATATGCTGGCATCTAAATAAAAGCAGCCTGACTTTGAGAGGTGCTAAGCATTTGCACCTCCCAGCAATGTGTACACGAGCTGTTGTAAAGATCTCCAAAGATACAGATTTTCTTCCTGCCAATACCATTTCTCTCTCCTTCAATATAATTTTATAGGCCATCCATTTTGACATTACATCAAATTAACATTAAAAAGACACCTACCACTTTTGGATAGAGATCTTAAGAACCCACTCTTCACAAAGCACAAGGCAGGATGCATATTTTGTGTTACAGACAAGTTCACATTTAACTTTGAATATTTGCATAAGTCATGGAGAATTCATTTTTGACTTCTGTGTTGTCCTGAACAATGACATTTTCCTGAATTGGGGACAACAAAAGTAATTGGAAAAGTAGTGACAGCAGAACAGATCATGTAATATGCAGCTTAACAGGGGCATCTGTTACTTTAAATGAGAGACCTCGACAGAAAAATAATAATCAGGAAGAAAATTTGTTCAAGAAAATTTGAAACAAAAACAAACAGCAAAAAATTTCCCCCCAGCAGCTCTTGAAGAATTAACCCATGGAGTCAGGAATGCTAAAGATAAGGGAGAGTGCATTGCTGTGAACTGATCTGAGCTTTTATCTCTCTTCCATGAGATAATTTCCAAGTAATGTTGATTTAGCAGTTTCAATTTCATTCAGAGGAGGCTAAACAATGTTAGATGTGAAAGTCTCCCTTTCAGGTTTGCTTTACAATTCACTATTGCCCTTTCTACTCTTAAGCCTACGTTCCAATGTATAAGCAGTTCTATATTCCTTATTAAAAATGCACAATGTTTCAGAAAATTGAAATAGTTTTCAAAATTGTCCCCCACTGGTAATTCTGCATTTGATTGTCAAAAATGTTAATCTTTTCTCAGGCCTGAAATTATGAACGGGCTTTGTTGGTCAAAGGCCATAATAATTTGAGCTCTTATTTTATAAACTCATTTCTGGCGAGTGATATCCTGATAGGAGCAAGAATAATAAATCATAAACATGTCCCCCAAGATTGCATTGTAAATGTCAAACTAGACAGGAAATTGTAATTAAAGAAAGGAAATTGCTACAAAGAAGCACTTGATTTTAAAATGAGCTAAGCACAGAATTTTCTAAGCATTTAATTATAGACCAATTTCAACTGACTGCTTTGCTTTTGCAGTCATATTTCTTATTATAACTCTTCTACATAATAACCAAATATCAATGCTTACACTGGTCAGGAGTCTTACTACACAGCCCTGCATAGGCACGAGGGTGACTAACTTTACAGGAGCTATTACCATGCTTTAGTGTGATGGACAGCAATATCAGAATTTTAAATCAACCACAATCTGATTTTAAGCCAGCGGCCTACTGAATATCTTTTCATAACAGCAACTACATCTCTTGGCACCTCATTTTTAAACAAGCAGCAGGACCAGTTCTGAAACACCTGGGTTGACAAATGCCTGAATGAGTGAATAATGTGGTCAGGGACAGGCTCTGCCATCACAAAAAGTCCCTGTTACCCATGAAGGCTGCTGCGGTTCCTATCAATCTAGACAGAGCCATACGCTGCCATAAAAGGTTGCTATTCGCTTCCTCTCCAGCACATGTAAATCACCAAGGGAAGACTGTAGGGAAGATAATAAAATGTTCTAGCAACACCAGGCTAGCAAACCACTTAAATATATGGCTTGTTGTATGTTGAGCAATTCAGGACAGCCTTTTGGAGCCATAAATTCTGCTATTGACCCTTTGTTTTTTACTGAAGTTCTGATTCAAGAGAGTTAACAGGTATTAAACACCGCTCCTCTTATCTTCTGAGCCAGACACAGGAGTTAGTCCTCGGTTCCCCAGCCATCTTTTTCTACTTCTTGCCAACACCACAGCAGTGTAAGTGGTAGGACTGAAGTGTGCTATCCTCCTCTTCTCTTTAGCATAGCCTAAAACTTTATTGGAAGTAAAATACCCTAAATGCCAGCACACTGTATCTTTTTTGATTTGGAAAGACAGATATGCAGAAAAACTTTTCTACAAGACTGAAGCTGGAGAAAAATCCTGTTACACTGAATCCTCATTAGGACCGAGCAAAACTCACTGAATACTTGACACTGCATATTTCCAACTAGTAAGGAATAAATCAAGATGCAGATGTGATCATTTGCACCCATAAGCTGACTGCGACGGAAATATTATTCTGCTGCAGGCACAAGATGGAATCGGATAAAGCCTAGTCAACTGGCAGATATCAACCAAGGAATTTACTTGTTGCCTTGTGAATCAATAGCATGACCTAAAATTTAGCTGCTCAGATATTTAGGAGAACAAGGTTGAGGTTAATAGAAGCATTCTGATCTTTTTACTTTCCTAAGGAATAAAAAAAAAACCCGTAAGAGTGGATGAAAACAGCGTCACAACTGAAGCAGCATTTTCTTCAAAGGGCAGATATCTAATTGGAATGGAATGGAACCTGTCTTTGGCACAGTGTCTAAAGACCTCTCAAGTAGAACGAGGTTACATTTTTAACATGCATAGTAACACAATCTAATAGATGCCCTGTAGTCCAGTATAGTTTACTTGCAGATTTTGTCAGTAACAGGAGTTCAGGTGGACTCTGACACTCAGACACCAGAGCGGACACAGAGAAAGGGGGGAAAAAAACCCCAAACCAAAAACCACTAATTTGATTGGCAAGAGGTGTAAAGAAAGAGGTCCGGTCAAAAAGATGTGTCTTGGCCAAAAAAAAATGGTGTGAAAAAGGTAACAAATGTTTTGAGGCTTTAGTTAGGAAGGACTCTTGAATTCAAACAAAATAAAGATGCTGTGGATCAAATGCTGGGCATCGTCTGCGAGATAGTTTGTATGGAAAGGACTGAGACAGAGTATGTGTAAGTAGGCAAGCCATAAAAGAGGAGGGAAAAAGTAACAGGAACTAAGATCAAGGAGTGAGGCATTTGTGGGACTCCTGTGTCGATGAGGATAGCTTAAGGAAGGGTCTCTGTAAAGGAAGGGTCTCTGTAAAGGAAGGGTCTCTGTAAAGGAAGGGTCTCTGTAAAGGAAGGGTCTCTCTTAAGGAAGGGTCTCTCTTAAGGAAGGGTCTCTCTTAAGGAGGGGTCTCTCTTAAGGAGGGGTCTCTCTTAAGGAAGGGTCTCTCTTAAGGAAGGGTCTCTCTTAAGGAAGGGTCTCTCTTGGAAGCCGAAAATCTGATTAAACAATTCCGTCAAGAAGTGGAAAACCAGACATAGAATGCAAAAAATAAGGAAGCAGTGGAGGTAACGGGGGAAGAGAGAGAGAGAGAGAAGTTGTATTCTTTGCTAAAGTCTGTAGCAAAACGACCCTGTTTGTCATTATGTCAGTCAGCAGGGCACAGGCCAGGTCAGCAGGAGTGATACTTCATGACTGAACACTACTTCACTACTTTCTGGAGTTGCTGCACTGCTTGTTTGCCAGATCTGAATTTTGGTTTAACACTTTGAACAACAACAAATTGATACAGGTGACATAAAACTTTTTTTTTTTGGCTCAGGGTGAGGAAATACATGTCTATTTCTATTGAGCATGACAGTGAAGTAACAGTGACTGCAGAGGGACTGAGAAAAAGGAGGATGAAGATCATGCTGTGATTGAATAAACAGCACAGAAAGTAATCATGTCTCATAAAACTTGCTCTTACCAGTGCATCTGGAGGATTCTCCTGCTTTACACAAAATTTTCCTCATTATTTCCTATTTCTGTGTTCCTTCATGGCTATGGCTTTGCCACAGACATTGCATTACTAACATTCAGCTTAAATCCTCTCGAGTTAGCTTCAAACCCAGAAGAGAGTGACTGTTTCTGCAAAATCAGAAATTCAGCTTCTCAGAACGACCAAAATACTTTGTGGAACATTTTGTCACCATCAGAGAGAGGCTGCTCTGGCCAAGCTGTAGCCTGTGTCCAACAAGGTTCAGCCACACTACGGTGCTGATGCCAGCATTAGGGTCTGGATGTTGATGAGAGGCAGCCCTCAGATGTTGCTTTAGATAAGGCTCCCTTCAATTAAATTCCAAAACTGTATCACTCTAACTGTTATTACTTTATTTCTTGTGCACTTTTCATTCTCTCTCTACTTGTGTGTATTTTCTATTTCTTGCTGCGGTAAATTCAGCCTAAGTCTGCTTTTATAATTTTATTTTTCATTCAGAGACACCATTCCCTGCGCTTAATTCAAGCAATACTGTGACTACCTGCTTACAGCAGTGGCAGCATGGCTTCAAACGGGCATGAGCATCACTGGAGATGGCACGCAGGTGAGCTTTGGCTGGTGCTCAGGGTGAATTTGCAGAAGCTGTGTGAAGGGCAGGAGCTGCCACCTGCCCACCTTCTCTCCTACTCTCCACAGCGCTGTCTAACCCACGCAGACACACAGCACTGCCACCTGATAAGTATCTTTGAAAAGCAATATTTCCTGATTACTGCTGAGCTTCCAGTAGCACGGACAAATTCATTTTGGGAAAAAGAAATACAGTCTGGCATTCCACCCTTGAGAGGCTACTCACCTCACGCAAGGCTTCCGTGCCGGTAAGGTCAGGGAAGGAACGCAGCAATTTGACAGGAGGAGAGCACGCCTTATTGTCTGGCTCTGCTACAGCACCCCTCTGGTGTCTGGATGTGGCATTTCACGACTCGTTTGCCTCAGTTTCTCATTCGTAAAAATGAAGATAAGATTCTTCTAATCAGTTTGGGCTGTAAGCTCCTGGACATAGGCATGGTCTCCAATGAGGTTTTACAGCATGCAGCCTAGCAGGAGCTACACCTCACTGAGGGCTGCGGCCTCTGTTAATACAATCTTGAAACCTGTGTTACTGAAAAATACGATTTACATTTGTCAGAGCATTCATTAAGTTGTTAGAAATATCAGGTGAGACTACTACTTACAAAATCTGCAACCAGCAGCTTAATAATAATATAAACACTAATAATAATAAAAACACTAATACTAACACCAACGCTAATAATAACTCCACTAATAACACCAACAACACTAATAATAACACCAACACCAATAATAATATAAATAATATGATGACATAATAATAATAATAATTAAAAAATTATGATGATGATGACAATGTCCTTCAATGAAGGACATGGAACTGTTGGAGCGGGTGCAGAGGAGGCCATGAAGATGCTGAGAGGGTTGGAGCAGCTCTGCTATGAGGACAGGCTGAGAGAGTTGGGGCTCTGCAGCCTGNAAATAATAAATAATAACAACAACAAAAATCACAAGGGGGAGATGTATAAAACGTTGTCTCTCAAACACAGAAGGAGGAACTCAGCTTCTAATGACCCTGTGCAGCACTCTCACATCCTGCATCAGCCAGGGTACTGGAACATGCTGGGTTGGCCACACAGACACATATTTCTATTTCAGCTTAATAAAACAGCTCTTTTTATAACCTGCAGTCTTTGGTAATTATCTCAGGTACGTGTGCTCACAGGGGAAGGATCCTGCATAGCTTGGCAGGTATCACTAGCAGAACACAGGGAGTCATGAGTGGCAGTAGGTAGTTGGGTATGTGCAGAGACAAGTCATAGAATCATAGGATGGTAAGGTTGGAAGCGACACCAAGGATCATCTAGTTCCAACCCCTTGCCATATGCAGNATTTCTATTGAGCATGACAGTGAAGTAACAGTGACTGCAGAGGGACTGAGAAAAAGGAGGATGAAGATCATGCTGTGATTGAATAAACAGCACAGAAAGTAATCATGTCTCATAAAACTTGCTCTTACCAGTGCATCTGGAGGATTCTCCTGCTTTACACAAAATTTTCCTCATTATTTCCTATTTCTGTGTTCCTTCATGGCTATGGCTTTGCCACAGACATTGCATTACTAACATTCAGCTTAAATCCTCTCGAGTTAGCTTCAAACCCAGAAGAGAGTGACTGTTTCTGCAAAATCAGAAATTCAGCTTCTCAGAACGACCAAAATACTTTGTGGAACATTTTGTCACCATCAGAGAGAGGCTGCTCTGGCCAAGCTGTAGCCTGTGTCCAACAAGGTTCAGCCACACTACGGTGCTGATGCCAGCATTAGGGTCTGGATGTTGATGAGAGGCAGCCCTCAGATGTTGCTTTAGATAAGGCTCCCTTCAATTAAATTCCAAAACTGTATCACTCTAACTGTTATTACTTTATTTCTTGTGCACTTTTCATTCTCTCTCTACTTGTGTGTATTTTCTATTTCTTGCTGCGGTAAATTCAGCCTAAGTCTGCTTTTATAATTTTATTTTTCATTCAGAGACACCATTCCCTGCGCTTAATTCAAGCAATACTGTGACTACCTGCTTACAGCAGTGGCAGCATGGCTTCAAACGGGCATGAGCATCACTGGAGATGGCACGCAGGTGAGCTTTGGCTGGTGCTCAGGGTGAATTTGCAGAAGCTGTGTGAAGGGCAGGAGCTGCCACCTGCCCACCTTCTCTCCTACTCTCCACAGCGCTGTCTAACCCACGCAGACACACAGCACTGCCACCTGATAAGTATCTTTGAAAAGCAATATTTCCTGATTACTGCTGAGCTTCCAGTAGCACGGACAAATTCATTTTGGGAAAAAGAAATACAGTCTGGCATTCCACCCTTGAGAGGCTACTCACCTCACGCAAGGCTTCCGTGCCGGTAAGGTCAGGGAAGGAACGCAGCAATTTGACAGGAGGAGAGCACGCCTTATTGTCTGGCTCTGCTACAGCACCCCTCTGGTGTCTGGATGTGGCATTTCACGACTCGTTTGCCTCAGTTTCTCATTCGTAAAAATGAAGATAAGATTCTTCTAATCAGTTTGGGCTGTAAGCTCCTGGACATAGGCATGGTCTCCAATGAGGTTTTACAGCATGCAGCCTAGCAGGAGCTACACCTCACTGAGGGCTGCGGCCTCTGTTAATACAATCTTGAAACCTGTGTTACTGAAAAATACGATTTACATTTGTCAGAGCATTCATTAAGTTGTTAGAAATATCAGGTGAGACTACTACTTACAAAATCTGCAACCAGCAGCTTAATAATAATATAAACACTAATAATAATAAAAACACTAATACTAACACCAACGCTAATAATAACTCCACTAATAACACCAACAACACTAATAATAACACCAACACCAATAATAATATAAATAATATGATGACATAATAATAATAATAATTAAAAAATTATGATGATGATGACAATGTCCTTCAATGAAGGACATGGAACTGTTGGAGCGGGTGCAGAGGAGGCCATGAAGATGCTGAGAGGGTTGGAGCAGCTCTGCTATGAGGACAGGCTGAGAGAGTTGGGGCTCTGCAGCCTG
>VWZE01023140.1:246414-266680 GCA_013396675.1 Eubucco bourcierii
TTATTATGTGGGGTTGCTTATGCATGCTGAGCTACATTCCCATATTTGCTGTTTGCAGGGTCACTCAGACATGCTGGCTGGATCATGACTATTTTCAAACATCCTGAGCTGCTGGAAATTATGCCTTTATCAGAAGCAACAGAAAAGATATTCGTGTGAGAAACAAAAGGTAGTCTATGGCAATTTTTTGGCCAAGCAGCAGAGACACTGGGCAACATATTATTCATTCCTCACAAGCTTTGCAATAAGAGGATGGCAAAGTTATAATCAATTAAGAAAACAGAGTCTGACATTGCAATACTCTTAGCTTAAGAAAACCAAATAAAATATCACAGTTTGTTCCAAAAGCTTATTTTGAAATCTCAGTATAAATAAGAGGTATAAACAGACATTCTTTCAGCTAGCTTTTGGGTGAACTGTCTGATATATTTGCTGCTGTGCAGAAATCTAAATTAGCTTTTAAGATGAGTCTTTCATAAAAGGCCTTGGAATTGTCTTTTATTCCTCACCTCCTACATCTGAAATGTTTTGATGTAGAGAATCCAGTCTATTGTTACTGTAATAAACTCAACGCTTACTGAGGGATAGGCCTAGTATGGTCACCTTTAGGAAAGGACACAATTTTGATTCTATTCACAGGAAAACTTCTTGAGCACCATTGCAAATGAATTCCAGGCAGTAGCTGAGTTGGGGAGAGACACCAGCACAATACACCTGCAGGTTGTTTTGGTTTTAGGTTGTTCTTGGCTAGAAAGAAGATGTGAAGGTTGGACTAGCTGCTGAGAAGAAGGGGAACCCCTGGCCTCTCTGCACTTGGAAGCTGTTCCTAAGGACTTCAGCCTGCCAGGCTTTTCTCTGGGTGACAGAAGTGCTGGGCTTTAACTTGCACACATCGTGCTAAAGCAGCAATAAAACTGTGCCAAACTGACAAAAGCAGGTCAGTTCACAGCTCAGGCTGGCACTACTTTTTCAGCTCGTATTGGTCGATTATCAGTCAAATTTCAGGTACAGGAGAGAGAGGGAGAAAAAGGCTGCTCCGAGATATGGCTATCACAGCTCGTCTGGGGACACAGGCACCTCCACTTCTTCTGCTCCACTTTTTGGCAGCCCTTACCACTATGGGTATGTGATAGCTTGTGGGAGAAGTCCCTGGAGACACACACAAACCAAGCATCTCACTGAGCACCCAAATCAGCCATAAGCATGAGGCTGCAGAGGAGACCCCAGGGAGGTCATATGTGACCAGGAATCCTGAGACCAGGTTTCTGAAACTGGTCAGTGAAGGGCCCTGTTCTCACAGCCTCCCTGGGCACTGCTTAGACCCAAGGCTATTAAAATGTGCCTCAGTGCCTGACAATCTCTCAATGTGGAGTTTCTTTCATTTTCCATCCTTTCCCACAATCCCAAAGGAAGAGACAGAGACAAGGAAGGTACCACACAGTATCTCTGCTTTTAAGCTGGCATATTAATTCACTGCTGCTCTTTTTTTTTCCACTGTGTTCAAATTGTGGTTAAATTAATACTTTACAGTAAAAAACAGAGCTAATCATATCATTGCTGCATGAGAATAGCTGTGACTGACAACCCTTCTGAAAACACAAGTCTGTGACTCAGTGCACACAAGGCAGTTTGTGAAGGGCAACATGAAAACCGCCTGGAAAATAATTTCAAAGCAGAAGAGGAAGAATAATACAGAGGATAGGAGTATAACACACAGGCAAAAAAACTACTGACCCTCCAGATATCATCTCCTACCCTGTTGCAGGTTGTTCAGAGGAAGAAAGGTCTCTGTATCCTCACATTCAGGTTTACCTACACTCCTATCTGTATTTTTGCCATTTTATGCAAGATTGTTTTTGCCTCATTTTTGCCATGCTGCCTACAGAGAAATTACAGCCATTCCTGAAGTCCTTTTTCTCCTTTTGCATTGTCAGGCTCCATTGCCTGCCAGGGCTTTAGGAGCTCTTCTTTCTCAGAGTTGTAGGAGTGAGGGCTAGACTTTGGCATTCAAGAACAGCTTTGGATCTCTGATTCCAACCTGGGTATTGCAAGCTTAATGACAAATAATCCCTTTCGTAAATTTACTTTCTGGTTAGGAAACATCTCACACACTATGGATGCAGCTACAAAACAATAACAAGCAAATCCAAGAAGTCTTCTGCCCTTTTAAGGGAAAAGTATAACTAAAGTCAAACAACTCCCCTCAATTAAACAACGACTAAAACATGCAATAGCTTCCTTCAGACAATCCTCAAGCTAAGTTCAGAAAAGAGCTTGCTTCATCCAAGGGACAGGAAATACTGACTCCTTGCCTGACTCATACCAGCAGCTCAGTCATCAAACCTCTTTTATTTCACAATGAACTGCCATTCTGGGATGGTTGTGGGAAATGAACCTTTGTACCTTTAAATGTGATTCCTTTGCCAGATACCTGCACCGGGAGCAACGATGGCAAGGAAAAGGGTTAACCTGCTTCCCACCAAGATTCCAGTGGTGATCATGCTGGTGTTACTATCACAATACCAAGAAAATTTCATCTCATCATTAAAACAAAGAAGAGAATCAGCACTTACGATATCTTCTATCTCTTTCAGGAAAGCTGAAACAGGTCAAGTCACCATCCTAGCAGTGAAGTCCAAAGTCTCTGGGAAGCACCTGAAATCATAGAATCATAGAATCAACCAGGTTGGAAGAGACCTCCAAAATCATTCAGTCCAACCTATCACCCTGCCCTAGCCAATCAACTAGACCATGGCACTAAGTGCCCCATCCAGTGTCCCTTGTTCTGTTGCTGGTTGCCTGGGAGGAGAAACCGACTGCCCCCTAGCTACAACCTCCTTTCAGGTAGTTGTAGAGAGCAATGAAGTCTGCCCTGAGCCTTCTCTTTTCCAGGCTGCACACCCCCAGCTCCCTCAGCCTCTCCTCACAGGGTTGTGCTCCAGGCCCCTCACCAGCCTTGGTACCCTTCTCTGGACACGTTCCAGTAGCTCAACACCTCTCTTGAATTGAGGGGCCCAGAACTGGACACAGGACTCAAGATCACAAGGACACAATAACCTCCCTTGTACTACTGGCCACACTGTTCCTGATCCAGAGGGAAAGGTTTCAGGAAGGCAGTTCAGGCTACTTCCTGCCATCAGGAACTTCTGGAGCTCCAAAGGCTGAGCAAAGAGTGAGTAATCAACAGGTACATCCTTCAGCAGGTAGTACAGTGATGGAGACATTGAGAGCTGGAGATACAATTGATCCAGTGATACCTGCTCACTGAACTCCAGGCGTGAGTTGTGATTACAAATAGTCCTTTCATTCCTACTCGGCAGGTACAAGTGCAAGGTGAGTCAGTTTTTACCTCATAGTTGAACAAAGAGATGAAATAGAGAAAAGTAATAAAGACATAGGTCCAAGGGCTCTGGTGGTGTATGTAATTGCAGCAATGCTGGCTGTAACAGAATTCCAGCTATTTAGGTGAGCTGTTGTGTGTGGTTGTGCCTGTCCAAGTGGCTTTCCATGGTCAGGAGCCTATTCAGCATTCATAATAATTGCAGCTGCTAGCACTGCCAAATCTTAATGCTACCTGACACTTCCCAGTGCTTCCAGTTGCTCTTAATTTTGCCAGATATTGCTAATTCAGCCTGAGGTTGGTACCCTGATTATGTACCACTCTGTTGGAATTGTCAACCAAAACCAGATGCCACTTCAAGGATGAAGTGAGAGAAAAAGACACTGCTTCGGCTTTGTTCAACACACACATACTCTATACATTAATATATGTACATACACAGACCTTTTCTTTGCTTTTCTTTTTTTAAGTATATGTTTCTGTTTGGTTTCTACCATCTAACTGCAGCATTACACTTTTTTCCACTAGAGAAATTTTGCAATTTAGCAGAAGGAGAAAAGGAGAGGATGTCCCACTGTTAAGACTGTGGGCCTTGCTGCCCACTGAAGAGGATCAGGTATTGATCTGCTGCTTATCAATTCTCCTCACACTGGAGGGAGTCTGTGTCTTATCTTTCCAGTTGGGTTGGGTTCCCTCTCAGCTGATCACTGGAGGGAAAACTAAACATGGTCAAGGCATAGGAGAAGAACATCTGGTCTAGGTTTGTTGGGGACTGTGCAGTAAGGCACATTTCAGCAGGACCAGAGTGTGAGGTTGTGGCCCTTAATAAATTATCCATCACCAATGGATATTAATTAATTATTATTAATTCACTAAGCTGTGTTAATCAACAGAAATGACAATATATCTGTGAAAAGATCCTTGTGATTGGCTATTATGTAGGAGTTTTCCCCCCAGCTTTGTAAAAATGTTCTACAGTTCCTATGTTTTAATTAATCTTCAAGAGGTGAGGTTAAAACTAGGATGTCTTCTAAAATTGGTTTTATTATAACTTATTATTCTATAAAATAATTGGAGAGATTGTTAGAAATGATGGTTACTTTGTGATTCTATCTAGAGAAATCATACTCAAGGCCTGTCAGCCTGTTTGACAGGACTGCATTTATTCCCTTTTCCAGGAACCATTCAGTAGAGTGGCTGTTTTGAGTCCAGAGGAACATAGGCAGACCTGCCCCACTAGTCACCAATCTGACCACCTGGACCAGACTGTCAATTGTGTAAGCTGACAGAACTCCACTGATGAAAACTTTCAGAAAGTGCTGGGAAAGTGCCTGTCCTTGTCCCTCCATTCCATTGGGGTGTCCTTACCTCTGCTGAAGATGTGGCAGTCTGCTTTTAAACATGCACAAAGCATTGTTCCCCAGAAATAGTTCCCATTGGCTTTGGTTCTTTCAAATAAAAGTATCCAAAACCCTCAAAAGGTAAAAGAAAACAGAAGCATTCAAGCAAAATTACTTAATTTGGTGATATTAGATATAGGCATAGTGATAAAAGGAAACTTCAAAAAGGCTTGAGTAGAATTTAAGATACATACATTAATTAAGATATAGTTAACACAGTGATTTAAAATTTCCTGGAGACTTAATGAGTTTGGAGCCAATAAAGCTGCACTAAGAGCAAAAGAGATAATCAGAATCAGAACTGACACATAGCTCAAAACCATTTCAATTATCTCTTTCACTTACATTAGCCAGAGAAACAGTAAACAGTCAATGGGATGTAAGAAGCATAGTCAGGCAACATCAATGGGCAGCAGACAAAGGCTAGGTCATACAGTATACTGAGAAGAGAGCTTGACCTTTGGAATTGAAATATAGGCATTTTAAGCTCCAGTGGAATGTATCAGAATGGCCTTTTTCAACTGAAATGCATAAAAGGTCAAGGGAGGTCATATTTGGCTTTGGGTTCATCAGCGCAGAGCATATCCCAGCCCTTTCTTTATTCATTCTCATTTAAAAAAAAAAAAAAAAAAAGTTTTCTAAGCTCTCTGGCATGACATAAATATTCATTCTCCAGGGCCAGATTTTCAGTTGGTGTAAAACAGGGTAACTGCACTGAAATAAGGGACCCGTGCCAATTTATACCATCTCAGAATCTGGCCATCCTGTTTGCCGCGTTCTCAGATACAGAAATGGCAATTTTGAAGCTTGTCCTGGAGCAAATGCTTCCAACAATAATGATGTGTGTTGAAATTTGAGAGGTTGACATTTAAATTGTCTGGGGTTTTCTCTGAAAAGCATGGCAGGAGGTATCCTCCAGAAGAGCCAAGGAGAAAGTAAATACTGCAACAATCTAGTTTACTGCTTCTCTATGTGTTCACCCTTCAATAGAGGTTTTATGCCTTTTTCATTATTCCCACAATTCTTTCTAGACAGGAAAGAACTTTTCTGTTCCCTTTTAAATTGCTTTGAAAGTGGAGAAAGACAAAAAAAATAAAAAGGGCCACTCACAAATGACCTTGCCCCATTACCGCAGCAAGGGGAGACCCAGGAGCCTGCAACAGGACTCTGCATCCCTAACAGTCCACCACTTTGCCTTTCATATCTAATCAGTTAATTACTAGACCAATGTGGGGTGATCATCCAAAGTCAAATGAGTGGAAATCTTAGTAAAAAAAAGGAAAAAAAAAAACAACCATCCACAAATATTTAATCTGAGTTTTAGTTAGTCTCCTTTCTGAGGGGAGGGATGAAATCAGGTCTGACCCCATTGAGTGACTGTTTCCAAAGGATCACACCTTGTGGGCCTCACTGCCTGAACCCAGCTTTTCACATCCTACTTTCCTGGTGCACTGAGGGAGTTGCTAAGATATTGGTAAAGAAAACATATGGTTTGGTTTTTTTTGTTGTTTTTTTTAGGAAAGAGACTCTATGTAAACAAAATAATATCTATTTTTATCTTAAGATGGATAATAAATAGGAGTTTTTCTTTCCTTTTATTTTCTTCCTGAAGCGTTTCAGACGATGCTTTTCAACAATTTTCAGAGCCTCTTGAGAAAAAGCACAGCTCACTCCAGGTGGCATTGGTTTTCATGTGGCATTTCTTAGTCTTTATCCAGTTGCACTTCTGTCCCTCAGCATGCAGGACAATCAGCACAAACCAGTCAACATTTCTCCATATTAAGAGTCAATTCCAAGCAACAGAACCCAATTTTTAAATTTTTTTTTTACTTTATTTGTCTATAATGTGCTTATCCTTAAATGAACATTTTAGACACAGATTCCAAATTATGCATTCATTGGAAAGATTAACTCTGATTAACAAATTCATGCTAAACAACTGTGTTTAATTGGATTTTTGTAAGTAGTTGAATGCGAGTGCTTCTCAGTTCTTCTGTGGAAAACAAAACGAGAAGTAATTTAAAAATATTTAATGAGGAACGAACTCAGTGGTGCTGACCTCTCCTCACTGGTGATGCACCCTTCTTCCCTACATTCCCCTGCATCCAAAGGTCCTCTAATCTAGTCCTAATAATGGTTAAAGTTATCTGTCTAATCAAACTAATTAGCACTGGTGAACAGAGACATAATCATAATAGAAAGCAAATGCCAGTTTTCTAAAACGAAAACGCCATATGTGCAGTAATTAGTGAACCACAGGCACTTTTTATAAATCATATTTATTAGTTCATAAACAAATCAAACCCTAAATGAAATGAAAGGAAAGTTTGCCTTAACAAAGCCCAAAGAACAGACAGATACAATGACCAGCCCTGCTGGGTGTATGGTGGAAGGATATCCCTGCTCTCCTGGAACTTCCTTTAGGGGTGTTGAAGGCTTTTTTACAGTGCACTCCTGTGTCATCTTCTTCAACTCACAGCATGGATGTATTACCCGATCTAGGGAAGCTGTAGTTTGATCATATGGGCTGCTCTTGTCTGCAGACCAGATGGTCATAAATTAGGATGTTCAGGTTACATCCATGATGAAAAATGTAGCACTAATAAGTACTCTAATAGCGTTCTACAGCAGACCAGGTTTTAACGTGGACTTTGTCACCTCGCATAAATGATGACATAGTGGGAAATATATTTAATGGCAATCTCCACCACCCCACCACAAAACCTGCCAAAATGCAGGAACCTCTGCTTGACTCCAAAGCCCAAATCCTTTTACTGATGGTGGTCGAGTCATTCCTTCAAGGCGATTATAAGAGAAGACAAAAAAGGATTTGTAGTGAGAACGGTTTTTTGCAGGTTATAAATTCTCCTAAAAACTCATCTTAAAGGAATTTCAATTACACCTTGATCACTCCTTTCTCACTAAGAAGCTCAGTAGCAGGCTGATAACACTTAGCCAGCAGAGGCACTCTTTCAGCCGGCTTCAGCTTGAACATATAAAGAGCTATTTTACACCTCAGACACAAGGCTTAAATACATAGTGTTGGAGAGACACACAGCCCAAATATATAGCACTGAAAGCTCAGGCTGAAAAATCTGAGTCAATACTCACAGGAAGACTTAGTTAAAATTAAGAAGGTTTGTAATAAATAGCACATATCATTATACATCTGATCACAATTCTCATGGCTTTCCTCTGCCACAGGAAACACTGGCAGCAGAGAAGTGATGAACAGAGAGATTTTTTTGGAGGTGCAAAACCGACTTCAGTCCTCTAGCTGTTGAAACAGCCTATATGCTGAGACCTCTTCTTCACATTAAGTGCTCTTGGATTTAACATATCCTGGCTATTTGCAAGCCTTGTGCAGAGACCAGCTTTCCTTTTGACTGTTGGGTTCAAAACACTGCAGAACTCAGCCTGTTGGGTTCTCGAACCCTTTTGCTCCTGATAAAATGACTTGCGCAGCTTCTGCAAAGCAAATTGGGTCATGAATTTTCCTAAGTCTGCAGATATTCAGATTTGAGTTTTAATGTACTCACATCCATGTTTCCAAGCTGAAGGTATGTAGTTGGTGTCTGGGCTGGAAGGGACCTCAAGGATCATCTAGTTCTTGTTGTGGTAGGCTTAAGCAGGCCAAAATAGGCTTATACATGTCCTGGTTTGCCCAGGCATGTTTTTCTGCTCTCCCTCCTTCTGTTTTGGTGAGAAGCACCAGCAGGAAAGAGGACAAAGAACCTGGAGCCACCGAGTCTCAGGACCCTGGCCATTTGCATCCTGTGGTAAACAAAATACACAGGCTCAGCTTGTTCTGCCCTAAAAAGGGCAAAGCAAGCCTATGGCTTCACCTAATATAATCAAGCTCAGCTAACTGCCATTCTGATTGGCTATTCTGTGTCCAAAGGCCCATTAGTCTTGGGCTGTATTGATAAAAGGAGATGAGCAGGTGACACAACCTGCTCTGCCACAGTATCTGTGCTCTGCACTTGTGTTTGTGCTTGTTAGTGCCTTATTGTATCCTGAATTGCTTGGAAACTGCCTGTGTCCAGTTTCCAGGAACAGACTCTAAATGGCTCCATGCAATTGGCCTGCACAGCCAGCGTGACATCATGCTGAGACTGCACATGGCAACACAACCTGCCTGCACCTGAAAGCCTCCTGCCAAGACAGGAAGTCCTGGAGATACATAGATCATCCAGAGACATCAGGACCAGGTCAGAGATTGTCTGCCTCCTTTCCCCAGCACCCTGAAGCCTGGGATGAATCAGAAGTCTTAGTGGCTGACAAGACAGTAACAGAATTCCCTGAAAGCATCTGAGTACTGTCTGAAGCTGTAGCCAGCCCCGTGAGTTGGGAAATAACTACTTAAAGTAGTAACTACTTAAAGCCTCTTGTAATTCACCACTGCCTTCTGCCATGAGCAGAAAGGAGCTCCCTGAGTCCATCTAGTGGCCGAGCAGCATATTGACCACAAGCAGTACACTAACTGCAGGAACCTTCTCTTTCAGTTCAATTGAGTTCAGTTTGTTATACATTATTGCTCGTTATTTCTACACCTGGTGGTATTATCTGTATAAAGTTTCCATGACCAATGCAAAGAAATGATGATTATTACAATTAATGGTCAGGATGATGCGAGTTCTGAATATTGAATATTAATAAACAATAGTAATATTTAGTGCTGAGCATTGAATATTAATAAACTATATTAATATTTGGGAAATAGCATATTGCATTAATTAATTACTCCTCCAAATCAACCATCTCTAACCCCCCTGCCATGGGCAGGGACACCACACTAGATCAGGCTGCTCAGAGCACCATTCAGTCTGGCCTGAAAAACCTCCAGGGATGGGATTTTTACCACCTCTCTGGGCAACCTGTTCAAATGTCTCATCACTCCCATGCTGAAGAGCTTTTTCCTAACATCCAATTTGAATCTACCAAATTCTAGTTTTGCTCCATTCCCCCTACACATGACACCCTTAAAAGTCATAGAATCATAGAATGGTAAGGTTGGAAGGGCCTCAAGGATCATCTAGTTCCAACCCCCTGCATAGGCAGGGACACCTCCCACTAGTACAGCTCACTCAAGGCCTCCTCGAACCTGGCCTTGAACACCTCCAGGGAGGGAGCAGCCACAACTTCCCTGGGCAACCTCTGCCAGTGTCTCACCACCCTCACTGTAAAGAACTTCCTCCTAACACATAGTCTAAATTTCCCTTCTGCCAGTTTAAACCCATTGCCCCTTGTCCTGTCATTGCAAGACCTTATCAATAGTCCCTCCCCAGCCTTCCTGTAGGTCCCCTTCAGATACTTGAAGGCTACTATAAAGTCTCCTCAAAGCCTTCCCTTCTCCAGGCTGAAGTCCCTCCCCAGCTTTCTTGTAGGCCCCCTTCAGATACTGGAAGGCCACAATGGGCAGCGCATGTTTGTACCCAGCTCATGCCACCCCACGTGCTCAGATCTCCACCTTTCAAGGCGAGAAGTCGTCGTGAGCTTGGGAAGCAGACATACAACCCAAATTTTCTGTAAGTGATTAAGTCATACTATTCCCTTTGGTGCTCATTTCGAAAACATTAATTAGAGAGGGTATTTCATGTGACTCTCCTGTAGCACGTACGTGAATAGCTCAAGCTAATCTCACCCCGCCCCAGCAATTCCAATGTGCGCTGTAACGACGTCTGAAACATTAACAGTGAATTAATTATAATTGTGCAGTGGCGCCTGGCCACTTTGCTTTCTGTCTAGTTTATCTTTATTTCAGACTAAAGAAATCAACAATGAAAGAACAAACATGCAATAAAATCTGTGCAAGAGATAGAAAGCAGAGTATCCCCATTTTTTTTTTTCCTCCCCTCCTGGCTATACCTCCCATCTGGACAAGAGGCATGCTTGTTACATTTAAAAGTGCAACACAGAGAAAACAGCCCCAGAGCTGCGAGCATGCTGTGCATTTAAATTTGATCCCTTTTATTTTGTTTGTTTATTTTTCCTTGTATTTCTTTGGATGGGACAGGAAGCTTAAGCATTGCAATACAGAAACAAGGCCGTTTTCATTGTATATCTGGCCTGGCCAAGACTAAGAGGTAATACCAATATTGTGAACAAGCCTGAGCAGGTAGGGTTTTTTTTTTTTTTTCCCAAATAGTTGAATTAAATCCACACAACCATCTGAATGCTTGTGGATATTTCAAAATGGAGCATTCCCAACCACACGTGGTCCAAAATAGTCACTCAAGGATTCACCAAAAAAAAAAAAAAAAAAAAAAATCAACAAAAAAACCCCAAAACCCATGAAATTGCTTTTAAAATCATTATACATATAAATAGCAATAATGATAACATGACGGTTTTCTTCCTCTGGTTTTTTGTCTTCTGAGCTTTGGGGCACTTTTGTTTATCTGAATCTTCAAGCAAAAGCTTTTCTGAAATCTCTTGTTTCTGAGACCCTTCCCCAGCCTCCATCATAGTCTCAGAGATAAAATCACTAAAGGATGACCAAAGAATCACAAAAACATCCAGGTTGGATGTTTCCAAGTCCTGTTGTAGGACCCTTCCCCAGCCTCCATCATAGACCCAAAGATAAAACCACTAAAGGATGACCACAGAATCACAGAAACATCCAAGCTGGATGTTTCCAGGTCCTGTTGTAGGACCCTTCCCCAGCCTCCATCATAGTTCCAGGGATAAAATCACTAAAGGATGACCACAGAAACATCCAGGTTGGATGTTTCCAGGTCCCATTGTAGGACCATTCCCCAGCCTCCATCATAAACACAAGGATAAAACCATTAAAGGATGACCACAGAATCATGGAAACATCTAGGTTGGATGTTTCCAGGTCCCGTTGTAGGACTCTTTCCCAGCCTCCATCACAGTCCCAGGGATAAAACCACTAAAGGATGGTCATCTTGAAAAGCCTTGTTCTCCCTTGCTGAGTTTAACTCTTTACAACTCATGCAGCAGCAGCAGCACAAGATGTTGGAAGAAAAGGGAACTATATAAAAAGGGATGCTTGATCCTTTTGTCAGCTCATTAAGGGACCACAGAATCACAGAAACACCCAGGTTGGAAAAGACTCTCAGGATCAGCACTGCAAGGTGCAGCAACATGTCCCAGCTTAGACTGCCACAGCTGGCAGAAATGCCATGTGAGACAGGTCGAAGGGCCTTGCATGCTTCAGCAATTGGAGGTGGGAATTCTACATTCACCAATAGCAGCGGGAGTTTAAGGTTAGTCCTAGCTGCGCTGCAAAAAAACACACTTTAAACCCCTTGTTCTTCCTTCTAGATGTGTGTTGAATCTGTCTGTCTCAGAGATGAGAATTAATAGGAAGGAGCAAAACCTACAATATGCCAGAGAAAAGGAAGTTTTTGTGGAGGAAGGAGAAGCAAAGGATAAGTCACTCACACAAATACCCACAGGTTCCAGGTTGTCAAACCCCTCTACAGCACTCAAATGCTAGCAGCCCTCCATTTGACTGTTTCTGGAGAGCACTGTTAGCTTCATCTCCATGCAGAAGGCACAAAGCAAGCTGAACTCCCACTTGGAAGTGCAATTTCAGAAAAAAAAAAAAAAGAAAAAGAAAAAAAAAACAACAAAAAAAGGAGGAGACTCCCACTCAGTACTAGGATACTTCAGGATGACCAGTCCTGTTCCTGCTGAAGGCCAAGGGGGATTTATTAGTGACTAACATGAGCTGGAACAGAGGAGATAACCTGACTCTGCAATAGCCTGGTGAGTGACTGTGAGAGGCAGTGGAAAGATCCCTGTTGATTTAAATAGCCATTAACTGCTTAACTAACTAAATGGGGTTTATGGCTGCTTCGCATTAAAGCTGGTAGGTATCAGTGATCTGAGCCCAGCATTGTAAACAGCAAGACAGAGCTTTAATTTGCTTATTCTTTGAAGGCTGGCCTTTTAGTGTTCTAATAAAGTAAGAGCCTAATCTACACAGGATAAACTACAGTATGTTTTAAATAATTACACTATGTGGTTAAACACTCATTACTGTAAGAGGACAAAGACCAAAAAAGATTAGTTCATACTAAATATTTCTCTTAAGCGATGATGTTTTCCCCCTCCTAATTTGGTTTCCTTACAACAAACTTTGCCTTCACAATTATTCCCTTGATTACTGTAAAAGTGCCAACATAATTTACTGTTTGGGGTTGGTACACAGAGTCTGGCAAAAACCTTACTCAAGCAAGTTCTGCTGCAGATTGGAGATTCAGCTTACTGCACAGAAAGCAGTTTTCTATATGAAAACTATTAAAGTATAGGAAGAGTAATTAAAATCATCAATTAAGAACATGAAATACAAATAATTTTATATTAGCCAGAAAACTTACTCTGACATACTAAAATGGGTTTTATGTGGGCTGCCACTTACTCAGAGCTCTAAAATGCTGCCAAGTGGTGTCTAAATGTATCACTTGATGCGGTATTTATAGGAAAATAATTTATTCTTGCAATTTAAATTTGTGCAATACCACTCTCACTGTGTTCATCTCTGTGAAGATACCCAAAAATGCAACTGCTATGCTGACAGTGAAAGTTACTTTTGCAAACAAACTTGTCTTTTTCTACGTGTGGAAAAGACACAACTTGACATACTCTGCACTCCAGCTTTCCCATGCCAGTAAAAAAGGTCGACAGCATTATCAGTTGCCCCCATGGCACATATTATCAGGTGGCATTAGAAAAGGAATCAGGGATAAGAATGGGCTAAGATGAGGACTGTCTTCTGCAGCAGTTCTAGCAGAACTGATGAGTACAGATGACTCAGAATATTGTACTTTGGGCACCAAGAGATTTTAGATCTTCACCATACAAAGGGAGTATTCCACTGCATCCAGCCAGGCTGACAGTTTCAGGTGAGCTACAGCAAATGCATCCTGAAAAGCCAGTTGGTTAGTTTCAATTTAACTGTAGTGTAACATACTTCATAGCTGCTTTCCCTCTCCACCTACCTGTGCAGGTAGGTACCTGTCCCTCATTTTTGACTACATAGTCATGGTCATCTTGAAAAACCTTGTTCTCCCTTGCTGAGTTTAACTCTTTACAACTCATGCAGCAGCAGCAGCAGCACAAGATGTTGGAAGAAAAGGCAACTATATAAAAAGGGATGCTTGATCCTTTTGTCAGCTCATTAAGGGAACAATCCAAATTGCAAACCTAAGTTCTGACCTACCTTCTTAGTCAAAGCATGGTAGCAGCAGGAAAGTCCTCGACTTCCCTTGCAAAAACCAGTCAATTGTATGAAAGTTTGTTTTAGCAACACCTTTGCTGGGTCATCCAAAGAACAGCAGTCTCAGCTCCCTCATCTTTTCAAGCAAGATACCATAGTAAATCTTCCATCCAGAAGAGTAATGCCTTAACCCACTGTGCCATCTAATCCCTTAGAGTCTCATTTTGATTGTACAAAAAATCATTTAGGGACCTAACAGTTTAAAACTGTCTTTTCAGGTGCCTAAGTGCCTCATTTTAATAGATATTAGCTGTTAAAGATACTCATTTTAACAGTGACATTTACAGCTTTAACCAGTCTATCATAGAGCACAAGTGCATCACTTAGCAGGATGGTACTGTTTAAAAAATAATCTACCTGCTTTAATGTATATTAGAGTGTATTAGTTGATGTCCAATTAGGTCATTTTAACCCTTCAGTTTTTTTTTCAGGAGCGTGAATACATTTCAGAACCTTTTAGTTCAATATTGAGCTAAAAGATTCTTCCATACAATCATAATATTCGCTTACATCTCCGCCTCCATTTAAATTCCTTCCATTAATTCCTTTCAATTAATTAAGCCTCACAACATCACTGCACAGTGTTTAAGAGCTACCATTCCCCAGTCTGAGGTTGCAGGCCTAATTCTTTTGAGATGGAATAATTGCCACTGTTTTGAAGCAGGCCAAAGGACTAGGTTTTTTCATATCACAGCAGAGACTCCATCAATTTACAAGGGAACAGGATCAAGACACAGGTGACCGAACCAAAGCCACATAATGCCACACTGCATTATAAAGCTCCCAAGAGATCCCTGATGTACAGGTTCCTGTGTAAGGGTAGTCACAGCCTAGCCTTCTTTTCAAACAAAATCATGGGATAGTGGGTGATGAAGAAAATGTCAACAGGCTGTACAAACATGCACTGGAAATCTAAGAAGCTGATTCCTCCTTTGTTGCTGAAGGTAGAAGAACTGCCATGCTAGATCAAACAGCAAATTTAATTAACACAGTATCTCATTTCTCATAGTGACCAGCTCTTAGCAAATGATATAAGAACGTTACGACATCTCTGCTCCTCAAAACCAAAATCTGAAACACAGGTCAGACCTTGTATGCAGACCAAGTACCTGCCTTAGGAGGTAGGCAGCCTTTTCTGGTCTATCTCTTACTGCTCAAAATGGAAGCTTAGGAAATTAAATCAGGATATGACACCCTGACAAAGATGGAGCCTTGGCCCTACTCAGAAGTGAGTGCTCTCCACCAGCTGACCAGAGGTAATCTGCTCTCTCTATAGAATCCAGAGGGATAGACATCATCTCTTTGGAAGTGGAAGGTATTGTGCTTCCACACAAGGATGACCCTCTCCATTTCCCACTGAATTTCTGCAGATGCAGGAGCTGCTGTCACCCCCAGCAACAGAAGTCCATCCCAGTAGGAGACCCCAAGAAAGCTTGTGGAAGTTGGGTGTTTGTCCTCACACAAAGGTCCAAAGGCATTCCCTCAATGCAGTAGGTTCCTGTTGAGCTGCTGGCTGGAGACATCTCAGATGACTTAAAAGCAGTGGAGCTCCCTGCTATTTGCAGGCAGTGGTGGGCAGCTATTTGCTGGGTGGGTCTGGCTGAGATAAGGAAGAGTCAGCATGCAGGGCTCCACAAGCTCCACTGACTTTCTGCTTGCATCCCTTTGAGATGATCCTTGAGGTCCCTTCTAACCTTACCATTCTATGATTCTATGGGAGATGAAAGCTGCAGTGAGCTCCTGAAACATCACTATGCCACCAATTTACACAGTGGAATAAATATTTTTCTCTTCTGTTTTCTACTCTTTGCTTAATAATTCGTAAAATTCTCTTCATTTCCCCAGCAGCTGCTGAGCAATCAGTAGCTATTTTTAGAGAGCTAATCATTGTGACTCCACAATATTTCTTTTGAGTTGTAAAACTCATTTGCCCTTGCTTTGTCTCAGGCAGTTTGCTGAGTAGCTGTTGTCAAGGTTCTTGTACTGCAGTGGCCATTACCTTGACCATATGGCCATGGAATTTCTGCACCACAGGAGTTAGGTAGCAATGGGAATGCCACAGTCATTAGGCAGTGGGACATCCTTTTGCATTTTCTTGCAGGTTACTTTATGTTTGACACTCTTGCTGTATGATCATGTCCTGTAGATTGAAATGGTCTTGGTGTTCAGGTTTCACTGCATGGCTTAGGACCTGGGAGAAAGACAGCTCTCTGGATGCAGGCTGCTCTTTGCAGGTGTCAGTTTTGATAAGGGTATCCATATTTGTTTCATATCACATCATGTCTGAAATATCTTATGAGGAATGCAGCATAAACAGTGATTTATCATGGAATCATGGAATGGTAAGGTTGGATGGGACCTCAAGGATCAACCATAGGCAGGGACACCTCCCACTAGTACAGCTCACTCAAGGCCTTGAACACCTCCAGGGAGGGAGCAGCCACAACCTCCCTGGGCAACCTGTTCCAGTGTCTCACCACCCTCACTGCAAACAACTTCATCCTAACATCCAGTTTCAATCTTCCCTCTGCCAGTTCAAACCCATTGCCCCTTGTCCTGTCATTGCAAGACCTTGTCAATAGTCCCTCCCCAGCCTTCCTGTAGGCTCCCTTCAGATCCTGGAAGGCTGCTATAAGGTCTCCTGGAAGCCTTCTCTTCTCCAGGCTGCAGAGCCCAAACTCTCTCAGCCTGTCCTCATAGGAGAGCTCCTGCAGCCCTCTGAGCATCTTTGTGGCCTCCTCTGGACCTGCTCCAACAGTTCCATATCCTTCCTGTGCTGGGGGTTCCAGAACTGCACACAGTACTCCAGGTACATTTAAATCCAAACGTCTGAAAACAAGCAGATTGATAGGTAGAATCAGTCTTCTACCAGCCTAACACATCAACTTTCTTCAGAGGTTATCACACAACAACAGAAAATAAGCAGGACCACAGAGCACATCAGATATATTATTGCTTAGTAGTTAGAGGTTAATAAAGTAATTTTCCAGATACTGAATTTAAGAGATTAAAAAGCCATCTTCTTATTCTGAAAATGATGTAACACTTTGTGCAAAATTCACAGGTTGACAAAAGGGTACAACAACACATGAAATGAGAATTTGTGAGGCACAGTTCAGGAGTTTCTTGTCATAGGAGAGTGACTTAATCATTGACTTCACTTCCTTTCAAAGGGGTTTCTCGCATGGGAAGCAACAACCACTTGAAACACTTAGCTACAGGAATGCATCTCACTATTGCTAGAACCAGTTTCTACCAAAAGCAGACCAAACACTCCCCTTTTAAAGGCTGTCTGGAAGTGAGGTAGGACTCTCATCCACCATAGTCCTTCAGCTGATAAACATTCTGGTGCCAGGATCTCGTAAGAGACTTTCTGTGAGCTGAAGCTGGCATCAGCCAGGTACGTGTGAATCTGCAGCTCCGATTTTCCAATTCCTTGACATTAGCATCCAGAGTGCTGTTGATTTGTGTCCCTCCAGTTATGACACTGAGGTTGCTAATGTGGTCATTCCTGTACAACTCGTATCCGATTAGCTGAAGGAACAGATGTGCTGCTTCTAAAATTTGCATTACCCATTTCCACCTGTGAGAATAATACCATCGGCTCACCAATTACTCATGGAGATTTGAGCCTGAACTCCAGACCCAAATCTTTTTACAAACAGTATGTTTAAGGAATTGGCAGTGCACTCTGCAAAAATGCAACTGAACTGGAGTTGGAGAAAACATCTGTCTCTGATGTGTGCCATTGTGATGCTTTATGTCAGTCTGCGTCAGTCAAGCTTGCAGTTTAACTCTGTTTCAGGGGTTTTTATACATGCATCAAAAGGTTTGTCATTTTTCTGTGATTTAGGTAAAGGTAGGTTAGGTAATAAAATTCTGTGGGCTGGCAAGCACTGAAGCACTCAGCTTTTAGCTTTATGTTCCCAGATGCCTACATTTCCAGTGGGTAGTGTGTCAAATGTCTAAAGCAAATGAATGCTAACGAAATAGAAAGCGGTGCAAAGCTGCTGCAATGGTAGAAAGTTGACCAGTTAATAGAACAGGTTCTGAAGGAGGCAATTGACAAATTTTTCCCAGGGCTCTAAAAAAAATAATTATTTAAATATTTATATCCACAAAGAGTGTAGAACTGGGGGTGGAAAGGGTACTCTGTGAGGAATCTTCTGGAGATCACCTGTCGGGGATCACCAGATGCTGTGGAATCAGGCGACGTCAGGGATCCCTAGGTGTGGGGGGACAGATGACACGAGGAGGGACAGCCAATGTGGTGCATCCCAGATTGCCCCTTTATTGCTGAAAGTTCACACGTGCTTATCCAGGAGAGACTGCCTGCTCACACACTATGCTGGTTACAGGCAGCTCTTCTTGAGCTGTTCACACACACTGATAAAGGCCTTCAACACAGTCGCCATCAGGCACCCTGTTTTGCTAATCTACATCCTTGGTTAACATAACTACCTTCTACATAGCTACTTTCTTATCTTGAATGACTCATAGCAGGAGGAACAGCTGCACTAGCAGTTCTCCCTCGTTAGTAGGATGCAACAATCACCTTATAGAGTGACCTGGAGATCACCTAATGCTCACCTTCACTGCCTTGTAGGTTCCAGGGGAAAACTCTTCTTCCGTTCCCTAGCTTGGAAAGGAGCTGGCTGCTGAGACACGCTTCTGTAGTATGTTAGGGATGGAGTAATGGATTGTGAACTATGTCTCTTTGATGGAAATCCTTCTTTACTCCAAGCTGGAAGGCAGAAGTATTACGTCTGCTTCAGCCCAGAACTGTCAGCACGTAGGAACTGACCCCAGAAATTTCACAGATCCCATTCACTTTTTTATCAGAGTGTCACCCTCTTCCACTCCAACATTTCACTAAATGCAAGAGAGACAGGGGGGCAAAATGTTGGTCAGAGAGGATTAAACTCCTAAAGCCTGTTCATATCAACTGTTTCCATTTCACTAAGGAGATGGTAATGGACAAAAGGAACTGGAGCTGTTTTGCCAATGCTTTTCCTAAGGACTTTCTTTTTTTCAATTGGAAACTTGAAAATCTGACTCATTTTCATAACTGATACACAAATAAGCATACAGTTAAGAGATAGTCTACTATTCAATCAACCCTGTGGGTCTCCAGAGGTCTACCACCTTCAGCCAGTACTCTGTGGAGGATGATGTTTGATTAATGGATCAAATCCAGACTTGAACTTGAATCCATCTGGCACACATGAGGCCCTCAAGCTGACAAGCTGTTCCTTGGAGCGTTAGCAATTCTTTCCTCTCCTCCCCTAGCTATAAAGCCAAACATTGGCAGCATGATGGACTATTTCATCATGGTATTTCACAATGATGTTATAGCACTTGGATTTCTGAGTGGGAGTACATGGAGCTCCAGGAAATTCTGCATCAAAGCTCAACCTGAGCAGTTATTGATAAGTGTATTCCTGAATGAGTCAGGCCCTCGTGTTCCCTGCGTGGGGGGAGCTCAGCTAAACTGCCCCATTAGCTCTGGCTCTTTGTGGGGCCTGGTTGAACCTCTCTTCCTTCCTCTGTGCACACCAGCTCAGACTCTTTTCTCAGCTCCTTGTCCAGCTCCATTCTGAATAGCCACTGGAATCTGGTGCCAAAGCTCACATGTAGATACCTCCCCAAGCTAATAACAGGTGTAAAGGTTCTCTTCTCATATCCTTCTCAAGTGCTTATTTTTTGACTAAGCAAATGTTAGTTCAGGAGAGAGGTGTGTCTTACTTCATTGCTCCTGTAACTCCCCACCACTACCTTCGTTAGCTTATAACCTCAAATGATGACCCTGCATTTGCAGTTTTTGGCCAAAACAGGGCTTGGCCTCAAAAATGCTTATATCTGCTTCCAGCTCCTGCAAGAAAACTTGAACTTTAGGCATCATTCTGACCCCCTCCAGGAACCTCATACTTTGCAAAAAGAGATTTGGAAGTTGGCCTCTTCATTAAGCTTATAGCCTCGAATTCTCACCCTCTATCTGCAAGTTTTGGCTGAAAAAATTGCTCAGCCTTGAAAATGCTTCTATCTGATACAACAGACTCCAAAACAAAACAAAACAAAAAAATTAAAACCTCTTTTATCCACATATTTAGTTTACAAACAAAAAAGATCCTTGATTTTAAGTACAAAGTGTTAAAAAGGAAGCAGGCAATCGTGGCCTTTTCTCCAGCTGCAATATTCTGTATACTAATCAGTTATTCTAACAGAAAGTAACCCCTTGAATGTTTGCATCTCTTTTTTTTTTTTTTTTTTTTTTTT
>VWZE01023140.1:266714-296079 GCA_013396675.1 Eubucco bourcierii
TTTTTTTGCCTTAAAATGGTGGCACAGCACTTCCTGCACACCAATAGCTAAAAGGATTGACTAGAGCTGAGATTCAGCTTCAGGTGATAATTGTCTAGTGCCAACTGCCTTCTAGGTCAGCATCTGCCTTCACACTCAAAAACCAATTCACACAAATACTGGATTGCTCACTGGTAGTGAAGAAACATTTCATGAACCCTGAAAGTAAAGACAGAGCTTCAGGGTTTCAGTCTGGGTTCAAAATTTATGATGTTTTCTGTGCATCACAGTGCAAGGGTGTGTAAGCCAGTCTTAATGGAAAAGCTTTGGTGGCATTCTAGTTAGCTTTGATTTAAAGCTTAATTTAGGTCCTGAAAAGGGTTAGTGCATCTTTACAGCCATCTTGTAATTCTCCAAGAGTCCTGCCATGAAGTTAGCCAAGTCCACATTTCAACACAGCAGGGTCACTTTCAGATCAAATTGGTACTCAGACAACTACCAAAACCCACTGAGAAAAGGCTTACACCTTGCCCCAAAATCTACCAGAACGGAGGCAGGCAATGCACTATTCAAGTGCATTCAAAGGAGATGGAATGGAAATAGTGTCTCACATATACATACATATATATAGCCACTCATGATGTGAAATGAAAACTGAAACTCTAAGTTGAAAGTGGATCTAACTAAATATTTAAAGCTGAATATTAGAGCTGAGAGAATAATTGGCAGCAAATAATTCACCCAGAGAAATTGGCGGGGGGGTGGGGGGGAGGCTTGTGGAGTGTCTGCATACAGATTGCCATTTTCTCAGATCTGATCATTACTTTAAATGAGTCTCAATTCTACAATGTAATTCTTTCCCTGTACAGGCTGATGGTGAGGAGCCTCCAGTGCTTTCCTGACATCATATGTGAAATCTGATCTGCGAATGTCAGCTGTGAGCAGCTGCAAAAACAACAGTGTTGCTCTGACCCACAGTTTGATCACCTTGTCCTGCTTGAATATCTTAAACCTGCCAGCTCAGCGCTCACTTTTTACAAGCGCTTGTATGGGTGAAAGCTGACTGCTGAAGTGTCAGGAAAAAGCAAATAACAAAGCAGAAAGTATTGCAGGAAGATGCTCACTTTAAAACGTTAGCAAATCCTCACCGACAATACAAAAGGCTGGGGAGGGTTTTTCACTTCTTCCTTAGTACAAGCACCTTCAGCAATAGCTCCTACTTAGTTCAAAGCACAGGTTACAGTGTCACCGGAATCAATCAACACTTAACCCCCGTGTACTACTGCAGCGGGGATGGACTAAGCTCACATACCAGTACAGGTCAGGAGCCAACAGTATGGAAAGCAGCTTTGCAGAAAAAGGAGCTGAGGGCCTGGTAGACAAAGTGTTGAACCTCAGTGAGCAGCAGCCCTTGCAGCCAAGGTGGCCAGGTGCCCACTGGGGCTGCACTTGCAGCCAGGGCAGCCAGCTGCATGCTGGGCTGCATTTCCAGGGGCACAGCCAGTAGGACAGGAGAGGTGATGGCTTCACCCTCATTCAGCACCAATAAGACTGAAGTGTGGTGCCCAGCTTTGGGTCCAACTGCACAGAAAATGAAGCCACTGCCATACTACAGCAAGTCAAGCAGGGGCCAGCAATACTACTAGAGAGATGGAAAACCATAAAATGAGCAGCAGCTGAAGCAATTTGGTTTGTTCAATCCAAAGAAGAGAAAGTAATAGACAGATTTTACTGCTGTCTACTGCAACCTAATAAGATACTAAGAAATGGAATCAAACTATTTTTGGAGATTCACAGTGATGAGACAAGTAGCTATGGACACAAGTTACAACTTAGGAAATTCCAATGGGATATTAGGAAAAGCTTTTTCACTGTAGGTTTGGAAAACACAGAAGCAGGTTGCACAGAGGTTGTGGAATGCCCACTCCTAGAGACAATGAAAACCTGTCTGGACACAGATAGGCAACTTGCTTCCCCCCAAACAGGGTCAGAGTAGGACCTCTGTAGGTCACTTCCAACCTACACACTTCTAAAATTCCCTGATACTTAAATATTTTTCCAGCGCTTGGAGCACTTCCAAATTATTTTTACATCCCTCATGTGTATTACTGTAAGAATGTGAAGTTATTTACAGCAATTTCTGCTCACAGGGAGTTTGTGCATGTTAAAATCTACCCCACCAGAGCTAGGTAAGTGGTGAAATGCAGGCAACAGAACTAAAGGCACAACATTCCTTAAGGGTCGGGTTCTCTATGAGCAAAGCTCAGCACGAGTGACTTGTGGCCACCCTGATTCACACCAGCAGAGAGCTCTGCATTCAATCTCAAGGCTGAATAAATGAATGTGTTTCACAGTTAACATAACCTCAGGTATTGTGCAGTGATTTCCAAGACATCCAGAAAGTGCAGCCTTTCCTGGTGTTGTAGGAAGCTATGTGCACCTCCTGTGATCTCTGGCTTGCTCTATTATTGTATCTGATGCAGAATTATTAGATACTGAAATAAACTTCAGTTTTTAATGACTAAATGTCATGCAAGAGGATGCTGGACTTGAAAGCCAGCAGAGAAGCCCTAGGCTGTTTCAGAATTCAGATTCAAATTATTCAGTTATCTGTACTCCTCTTAGATATCTATAAATATCTACACTCCACAGGGTGCTCATGCAATTTCTGATGGTTTACTAGACTGAAGCCACCTCCTCAACTGTAGGTTAGAGTTGTAACTCCTTGATATCGATGAAAAGGCAAGGGACTTAGTTATGAAGGTCATTTTTCAACTGAACAGTTAACTGGAGGGCACCACAGAATGAGCTTAGCTCTCTTTTGTCTCACAAATTTTGCAATCAAAGAATATAAACATGAACAGAGTTGTTAAAAAGACTACTTCTTGCTGAATGTTTTGGAAAAAAAAATTAGGCTAACTTAATAAGGTAAAAAATTAGCACATTTTCATTAACACAAAATGTTCTTTTTAATTAGAGTTTTGCAAGCTAAGTCTCCTAATGAATAAAGAAACAAAACTTCCAAATTATATGAATGCTTGGTTTTGGGGTTTTTTTTTGTTTGGTTTGTTGGTTGTTGTTTTTTTTCCCCTCTTGCTGAAAAGAACAAATACAACTTTTTGCAAAATAAATTCAGTTGTTAATTGGAGAGTTTCCAATTAACTATTTCATGGAGTGAGTAGGCCTATAAAAATGAATGGCTGTGAAATAGCTGCTCTCCTCAACAATCCTCAAGAGCTCTGAGAGCTCTAAGAACACAGTCAGCTCAGTCATGCTGAGGCACACAACCTGGGCAGGGGAGTAGACAATTTACTCCTGCAAAAAGTGACTGAAAAAAGGTCCAGGGGATAACTATTCACTTTTTAAGGAAGCAGTAATGAGGCACAAATGCTAATGGTTATATGGGTACGTTTACTGAGGACCAAGGTACATGTAGTACTTCACTGACATCACTCTGTCAGAGCGCCTGAGGTGGCTCTGGCATGGCTGCTTTGCCAGCATCAGTACTGGGCCCACTAAAGAGTGCTAAGAGGAGGAAAGAGAGTTTTTATAGGGATGTGGAGGAAGGTTCTATGTGACAAACCACAAAGTCAACATATATTGGCACTGCCACACAATAAAGCCCTACCTGACATCACTCTGCCAGCACTCTGTCAGTGAGAGGCCTCGAGCACAAGCCCTATGAAGAGAGGTTGAGGGAGCTGGGATTGTTTAGCCTGGAGAAGAGGAGGCTCAGGGGAGACCTTCTTGCTGTCTACAACTACCTGAAGGATGGTTGTGGCCAGGAGGAGGTTGCTTGCTTCTCTCAGGCAAGCAGCACCAGAACAAGAGGACACAGTCTGAAGTTGTGCCAGGGGAAGTTTAGGCTGGAGGTGAGGAGAAAGTTCTTGACTGAGAGAGTCATTGACTGCTGGAATGGGCTGCCCAGGGAGGTGGTGGAGTCACCATCCCTGGAGGTGTTCAAGGTGGTTTGGAGGTGGTACTTGGTGCCATGGTCTAGTCTCGTGGTCTGTGGTAATGGGTTGGACTTGATGATCTTTGAGGTTTCTTCCAACCTTGGTGATACTGTGATACTAGCATGACAGAACATCAGCAGAAATGGAGCAAATGAATCCAGTTCAACATTTCACATCTAGACACAGTTCATAGGACTCAGTCACAACAGAGAAATTGTGAAGAGTGTCATCAGAGGTGGTGCCTGCCATTCCACACAAGGAGCAGCTGCAAAAACCTCTGCACTGAGGCCAGGTTGAACTAGACGCAGAACGACAGAACTGTGAGGGTTAGATGGGATCTCTGGAGATCATCTAGTCCAAGCACCCTGACAACACAGGTTCACAAGCAGATTTTGGAAGTCTCCAAAGAAGAAGCCACCAGAAAATGCCTGGGCAGAGACACATATTCATCACCACCAGCTACCATGGATGAGTTTGAGTGATTGCAACCCCTTCCCCAGTACTTCAGCCCTAACGCTTTACAAGAGAGTCTCTCTGTGCCTGATACACCCATACTCAGCAAGCTGCCTCCAAGGAAACAGACAAGGAAACTGACACTACTAGAAAACATCACCCTGAAATGGCACAGACAAAGTTGAAGCTATGGGCCTTCAGTTAAAAGACAAAAGCAGTCTAAAGCTGGCAGACTTGGTAGATCCCTGTGCAACAGGGATAAAATGCTTCTTTTGACCTACAACTCTGCCTCTCTCATTGCAACAGCTTCAGAAGCCTTTTATATGGGCTAATATGATCACACTAATACATGCTATGCTGGAACAGGCTATAAAACCAATTGGCATATGACACTATTACCCAGAAAAATGCCCTGGATCCATTGAGATTGGAAGCTTGAGCAGATGAGCTCAAGAGGCAGAGAACACTGTGATACACAAGAGAGGTCACAGTTGTAGAAACGGGCCTAGATATTTGCAGAATTAATAAAAACTGGCAGTAAGAGACTGAGGCACAGCTAGTTATGGATGTAATACACGGGTAGCTACTCATAGACTTCATCCCAGCTCTACAATCTCAAGCTTCTTACTCTCACTGTATTTTCAATATACATTAGAACATCAGCAGTTGTCCTCTGGCTCAAGATATGAAGAAACATGGACTTTGAGGTTGGAACACTGGGGTGATATTTCCATTAGTGCTCATCAAAATGTAAACAAGATCTCTTTAACCTTTTTGTTCCTGTGTGAGAAGCTCTGAGGTGTGTTTGCAACTCGTGTGGAAGCACTCACACATCTGTGTTCAGCAAAGGAGTACGAGTGATAAGAAGGCAGTGACCCTTTGTTAAATGAGTCAGCCTGGACATACTAGACAAAAGCAAGGGAAAAACAAAGCGTATCTTAATAAATAGGGCACTGGAAAGCAAAGGTACAGTGAAGGCAAAGGTTATGATAAAACAGAGATTCTGGTCTGATGTCTTAATCTATTTACACAGCGGGAGCTTTTCAACAAATTACAGTGCAAGATTAAAAACAAATTAGCACATTCTGAAGACAGACATTGAAGTCCAGGAGCACAGAGCATGCACACACGTATGTGTGTGAACTGTTGGAGCGGGTCCAGAGGAGGCCACGAAGATGCTCAGACAGCTGGAATAGCTCTGCTACAAGGACAGGCTACAAGAGTTGGGGTTCTGCAGCCTGAAGAAGAGAAGGTTTCAAGGGGACCTTAGAGTATCCTTCCAGTATGTGAAGGGGGCTACAGGAAGGCTGGGGAGGGACTATTGACAAGGTCTTGTAATGACAGGACAAGGAGCAATGGGTCTGAACTGGCAGAGGGGAGATTTAGACTGGATGTTAGGAGGAAGTTCTTTGCAGTGAGGGTGGTGAGACACTGGCACAGGTTGCCCAGGGAGGTTGTGGTTGCTCCCTCCCTGGAGGTGTTCAAGGCCAGGTTGGAGGAGGCCTTGAGTGACCTGTACTAGTGGGAAGTGTCCCTACTTATGATAGGGGGTTGGAACTAGAGGATCCTTGAGGTCCCTTCCAACCTTCCCATTCTATGATCATTTGTACCAAGAACCCAGTAGTAAAAGCAACAGGTGAGTGTTGGTAACGTGGTATTATGGTGGCCACACACTAACGCAGAATAGAACAGTTCCAGTTGGAAGGGAGCTGCAACGATCGCCTATCACCTAGTCAAACTATCCCTACGCAACACTGTGAGGCATAAAGGTGTAGGATGGGAAGGTCCATGTAGGGTCTGTCTGACATGGAAAATAGAGATCTCTTAGAGTGGTGCCAAATTTGTCAAATAAACACAATGCAGTAGACATTAAAGAACTTCAACAGCTTCACAAGATGTTTAACAGATGGGAATTATTTAAGGATATATCACACATAATATCATTCAGCCAAAAATACAAGCGCAGGCATAAGGTTTCATTAGACAATTAGTAAAGCTATTAAATCTGAACTTTCTTGGGAGATAAAGTCAGATCCTATTCAGTGTTTCCAGATGTCATCTATTTAAGCTAAGAGCACAATCACTTAAGTGGCTGAAGCACAAGATTCAGATAGGGTCAGATCCTAATCCTAGATTTAAATTTAGAAATTCAAATACTTGCAGGTATTTAGATTTAGAAATTCAAATACTTGCAGGTATTTTCTTCAGACATTTTTTTTTTCCTGGTTGCATGCTGTTTTACATGATCAGCCTCAAACTAGAAGCAAATGAGAGACTATCGCACATGGGGCACTGTGGATGTGATTACGTTAACCCAGAAACACTTCTTTCTGTCTGTCTCATGCCATTGCCAGGCCAGGGATGGTTATGCAAGACAAACTCCAGCAGAGGATAGTTGCATTCCTCTTTGCACCACAGACTTATATATGAGCAGTTGAAACTGGTTTCAGTGGATCTTGAAATCAGCTGAAAATCTGCCCCAGGTACCATGAAGAGAAGGAGAACCTGCCCTGTAAGTGCAGGACTCAGGCAGTTGCAGGGACAAGTGCACTGCCTTTGGGTGCTGCTGGCTGGCAGGTGCTTTCTGTCTGTTCTCCCTCAACCTGTTCTTTGTTTACTTTTGTGCATAGGCTGATGGCTGGGTGCTTTTCAAAAACTCAAACACCTCTCCCCTGAGACCACACATCCCATAGCACAGCACAGCACAGTTCTGGCTGCAGAGCCCTTTTTGTATTCCTTGTGCACTGGGCAGGGATTTTTTCATTTCATGCATCATCCATAACTTGCCGCAGCAATTCCAAAAATCTCTACCACGCTCACATGAATACGAATAATTTAAATTCACATTTTTGCTTTTGGAAATTTATCATCATAGAAGTCAGGCTCATAAAGAAACTGCATTTCTGAAATTTCTCACAGAATAATCAAGTGATGGCACTGCCCAACAAAACAGCCTAATCGCATTGGTATCGTACAGGCACTTTGAGCCATGACTCCATCTTGCAAGAAGGTCACCTACTGAAGGAAATTGTCACCAGCATTTCTATTCACTTTGCTGTTTGGGGTTTTTTTTTTTCCCTCTTTGATGTTTCTTTATATAGACTGATTTAAAAGCAATTAAAACCCAAAGGGGCTGGTGCTCAGGGAATAGGTAGGTATCTTTGTTCGTAGCAAATGTTTCAGAGGGGCTTACACAGAATGTTGCTGTGGACACTTAAGGAAGTACTGACTTGGAGTGGACAATTCCTACTTATTCTCCCAGCAGTTTTTGGTGGGCTAAGTGCATTGGGTTTTGGCCACAGAACAAGACATTGCATTTCTTCAACAAAATAGAGAATATAGGTGTCTAACCCTCCCTGTCTTCAAAGAAACAGTTTCTCAATTTGAGATGTGTTGGCCTTTGACAACCAACTCTCACTGCCTACCACAGGGGCAAGGGTTGCTGACAGGAACACTCAGGCCACAAATGACTTCTCACAAAATTCTCCTGGAGGCTGCTGCTTCACAAGTGGTGCTTCCCCAAATCGTGTGTGCTCCTAGTAGTAACTCTAACTCTGTGTGCACATCAAAGCTGCGTGCCCGCCACTGCATCTCACCTGCTCCACAGCACAGAGGCTGTGCAAGAAGAATTAGCTTCACCAGAATTAGGACTACCAGAATTGTTTTTATAATGGAGATGACTCCTTTCCCCAGCACATGTATCAGTATTACTGCCAGCCAACTGCTTCCACACCCAGAAATCCTTACAGGAAAAGAGTGAGAAGCTAAAAAAAAAAAACAAACCAGTGGGAGGGAAGAAGTTACTTACAGTGGTTTTCCTGTTGAGCTGATGCCTGCAGAAGGACTGTTCAGGGCTCTAGAACCAAGGTGTGCCAGCTCCTCAAAAGGTACTAAAGAAGTCTCCCCAAACAGTTATTAGACTGGTTAAGATGAGCATCCTAAACTTGTCATTCAAGCAATGAAGTCACCGCTGAGGGAAAAAAAAAAAAAAGCTTTTCATGAAGCCAGATAACATTATTTAGCACCTACACACTTGAAATTTTACATCAGGTTTGAACCTTGTTATTTCATCCTTCATTAGCAGGATGAAAAATACCCTCAGGTTTTTGCTATTACTAACTGGCCAGTGGAAGTGCTGGGGTGTCCTTGGGTACTGCTCCAGCTGGCCATGTCATGTGCCTCAAAGGAGTTTGTCACAAAGCCCCACTGCTGCCTGCTGCCTCAAGGAGTTTTATCTGAAAATAGAAGCTGCTTAAGAAAAAATGACCACTTCTTTAGAAGAACAGTCAGTTTCTCTCTGAATCAATTTAAGTCCAAGCACATCAATGAGATAGAACTTGACCTAAAGAGCTTCACAGAAAGACCTAAGGTAAAGGTGTGCCAATAATATGGAAGAAGATAAGGAGACTATGGACCTGATCCAAAGGCCATTAGGTCAGTGGCAAGCTTTAATGTTGATGTAAATGGGTTCTGGAACAGGCCACGCCAGAGAAAAGAGCACTCCTTATTATAAAAACGGGCAGCCATTAGAAATGGACTAGATGTCAAGGGATTTTTTTTTTTTTTTAAATTTTTTTTTCAGGCAAAACTTCTCAACAAAGGACTGGGCCATTTGGCCCCACACATGAGCAAGGGCCAGGTTCCCACCTCATCCCAACTGAGTGCCCAAAGGTGAGAAGTGCGATTCCTGCAGCAGGACCTGGCGTTCACACTGGCACATGGGTACAGTTGCACAAGCTGTTTCAGCAGCTGTTACGTGGTCAGAAAACCCAGCCCAGCTGCACCTCTAGGTGCCCATTAGTGCAGCTGGGTTCCCACCCAGCAGCACGGCTCCTCTCAATCTCTGCATGCATCCATTTGGCATGAGCCACTACAGGAATCCCTTCCCAGCTCAACAGGGAGCGATGATAGTTCAAATAAGGAGAAGCTGGGTGGCGGTGGTGGATGCTAAACCTCCACTCACTCCACCTTCAGCTGCTGTGTGCCAGGGGCTGCAAAGGCAGTTTTTTGACCCAGGTGCAGTTGCCACCAAGTTGGGGAGAAAATGCAAATGCCTGCTCCCTAGTGATGAGGCAAATACAACAGTAAAATTGTCACTTTCTCCAACCTATGCTGAATATTTCTTGCTGAAGCTATTACACTGGCAAGGTCATTCCAATGACAAGACATGAAAGAGTAAATATTCTGCAATTGAATACCATGAGTCTCACCAGAAAGAGAAGTTGCAGTCTTCACAGAGATAAAACAAAGCATGTACTAAGAGAGTAGCATTAGACCAGCTTACTGCACTAACACAATGAGGAAAGAGGGAAAACTCAAGTCAACCTGTTGGCTACAGTACAATTGGCTTGTCAGGGAATGGGGACACGTGGACGGAAAGAGGAGATCACAAACCACCACAACCTGCATAACTACACTGACTTCAGGCCCAGCTAACAGACACTGCCTCAATGCAGGAGCTGGTGATGGGACAGGAAGGATGCTTGTGAGTCTCTATAGCTAATGCACACAGCTGTATGCAGCTGGCCCCACAGTCTGCAATTCAGGTTCTCCTGTGCATGGTTTTCCCAGTGCCAGCCCAGGAGCACTGCTCCTCTGCGACCATGGCAGGAATCCTGTCTGGCTGTGAGAGAGTTGCTCTGTGCTTCCTGGCTCGGAAGTTGCCAGTTTGCCTTAAAGTATTAAAGCAGCATTATATTGATTACTGCTTGATATTTGCAGGTCTACAAAATGTCCAAGGAGACATAGGAAAGTTTAGACTTTTAATTTGTTGTACCAAAGCTTTTCTGATGGTCCCAGAAGATTACACATTTATGAAGAAGGGCAGCAACAATAAAAGCTTATTGTTTGCACTCAGCCAAACTTCATGGATTTTTTTAAGTATGACAAAAGAGAAAATGAGTTACACAGATTTTCAATAACTTGAACACCAATCTCTGGTGTCCAAAGGGAATTGCTCCTGTGTTCTTTCTTTGTCTACCTTGGCCTGGCTTTAAGGGTTTATCCTTGTAAACGACATCAGTAGTTACAGTTAACAGGTCCAAATGAAGCTGTGGGGCTGAGATCCCTCTTGTCCTGATGCAGTAGATGCTCCAGGGAGAAGACTAAAGATAGCAAGAGAAACTTTGTCAAGGTAGACTTGCCGCAGAAGATAGGAGCAAGTAGTGCACATAGCCCTTTCCCCTCGCTTCAATGACAAATCAGAGGTACCAAGAGGATTCTTTCATCAGAAGGCAATGGCATGAAGTGAGATTAAGGTAGCAAGACATTTTGCTTTTATGTGTTCAGCTAAAGAACAAGGTCAAAGACATGAGGTCTTAAAACTTTTAATTAAGTGACAGCAGAATTATTCACTTGCTCCTGGATTACGCTGATGCAATCCAGCATGAAAACTGCTATTCGACATTTGTCTTGATTTCTGCTCCTCTTTGATGGAGCTACACACAATAAATTGATTTCCAGTATAAAAATTGCTGCAGCTACCAACAGGGGTGCAAGGTGCTTCCAAAATCTTCCCCACACTTTCTTTTACTGAAGTGACAGAAAGGTACTAAAGCAAGAAAAAAAGTAGCATTGCTGCGCTTGAAGCTAATGTGGTTATACCAAAGTATGTTGCAAATTGGGAGTAAGGGAAAAACATTAGGCAAGTACAGACATTTTCTTTGAAAGTCATGCATGAGAAGTCTCACATCACTGGAAGACGGTGGGTCATGAAAGGACCTTGTGCAATCCCTATTTGATGGGCACTGAGTAGAACCTTGTTTGGCAACAGCGATGCACGCATCAGCACATCAAGTGGCTCTGGAAGGGTTGGGCTGGTCCCTGGGCATGTAGCCCTGGGAGCATTCAGCACCCAAATGTATGTGCTTCAGCAGAAGTGGGCCTCACAGCCAGGAAACAGAGCATAAAATGCATGGCTGTGGTAAGAATCAAACTAAAACGTGTTTTAAAAAAGAAGTAGTGTTTTGCTTTCTGAGCCCTCTACTTTATTTTTATTTGTTTTTACGCTCCTGTAAGTAAAATCAACAACTTCTTTTTGCCCAATAAACTGAAATTTTGCAGACCATTAATCCATAATACGGACAAAAGCCTTCGGGTGCACGTGAAACAAAATGAAAAATGGTCAGCCTGGTTCTTCCAGGAAAGCTGATACTTCACATGAGCAGTAAAGATTTTCCACCAAACAGCAGCGCACACGTCTCAGCGCAGACCCACAGCGACTGCGCTAGGATGGTAGAGGGTAATGGCTCTGAATATCATTTATGCACACTTAACTGCCATTTAGTTAATGTTTATGCGGCGTTTTGGAAATGTAAAGTGCAGTAAAGATGCCAAATGTTATTATTATTAATAATCCAAGTGTTAAATATGACTCCAAATTCTACAGTCTCTCCTTGTCCTTCACGTCCAAGGGATGTTTGTGCCTATAATAAGGACTGCTATTCAGCAAGACACGGGGTAGGCGTTGCTTGGAGCTTGTGAGTTTTACACGCAAGGAATGACTGATTTCTCCCCAAGTTAAGTGAGTGTTACAAAAAATACAAATGAAGATGGAAGATTATGTTAAAATCCTGGTTTTAAAAGCACTGGGTCAGAGCCCTGCTGTAACATTTAAAAGCCTATTTAGCGAGACGAGCAGGTCAACATGTTTTAATAAAAAGTGTTTTCTTCTCAAAGAATGTAAAAGAAGGCATCAAAAAAGGACTCAAATGCATAAATATGTGGGCATCTGCTGCCTGCTATGCTTCCACCGAATCCACCACTACAGCAGCTGCCCGTCCACACTCAGACCATCCAAACACCCAGACCTATGCCTCTTCCACACTCTCACTCCATCTCTCAAAGGAGGCAACAAAGCACAGAGACCACTGCCACAGAAATAATTATTGCCTCGGCGATTCTACTGTCTTTCTAAACCACTTCTCTTCTACTTGCAACTGCAACACAGCATCAACAAGGCAGATAGGAGCCACTCCACAAATCACTAAGGCTCCAAGACATGGGTACACCATAAGTGCTTGCCATGGCAATGGATAACACTTACTGCATTAGACCTCGCCAGGGAAAATAAGCAGCGAGTCAAGGCCTTTGGTCTCTCTTTTGTATTCACAAAGAAACCTTTTGGTGCTCACAGAGAAGTGGTTGTTATTTCAAGGAGGTGATCGGCTTGGGAGGAAGTGTTAAGTAAGTACAGGGAAATTTTTTTCCTTAAGTTTTTCTCATCTTTGGAGTGGCCTTTGTGATTGCAGTGGCTTTCACTACTGAGCCTGAGCGTGAAGTTACTTCTCCAAGAGAAACATCCGCCATTTCCCTTACCAGTAAACCAAAAGAAAAAAGAGTTTTCTAAAAGATGTTTTAAATACCTTCAACCACTCCACCTACCTGGATTTTCCAGAGAGTGGTGTTCTATTGCAGTGGTTGGATGCTGAGCTCTTGGAAGCTTCATCCAGCCCTTGAGACTGGAGATGCAGGTAGAGAATATGTGGCTAAGTCCCCCCTTTGAAGGTTTTCTCCAGGACTTAAAAAACTACCTTAGTTTTAAAAAAGAAAATGAGGGAAAAAATCCCACAGAGACAGCCTGATCGTCTACTTTCTCACACTGCTATAAATCAAGAATAACCCCGTGGACTTTGTAGGACTTACACAAGTATAAAACTGCTAGAAATGAAAGGTTCACATTTCCTAACTTCAGCAGTTGGCTCAGTTTTCTTTAAAGAGCTTCATTAATAAATACTTCTAAAAAAGAAAAAAAAAAAGAAGTGCTCTTCCTCCCCCAATACTAATTGCTAGTGCTCAGATTTAATCTTCAGCATTTATTGTGCTTCACCAAATCCCTAATAATCACCCCAGAAGACTCCTTAACATTGTTGTATAATGGGAAACAAGGGCAGGGTATTACTTTTTCATGTACAAAGATGTTTCATCAGGAGGCCAGATTTCTTCTATGCAGCTAAAGTACATAGAGCCTGACACTTTTAATTTCTTCCGTAATTGTGTCACGAGAGGGGGTTATGTCACTGTGCCTCTTTGCTGAATTCCAAGAGGCTCAATGCTATTCCCATGGTCATTGCCTCCTGCCTCTACTTTAAAATAATGAAGATTTGGGCTGAAATAAATTTGAAGATATCAAATAAGGACCCCTTGAGTTCCAGGGAAAGAAAATAAAGCAGCTTTTATTAAACTTGTTATGAGACCTTTCATGACCACTATTCTCGCTGTTCTCTTTGCTCAAAGCCTTTAGAGAATGGTCTCACTTTAGCCTAAACTCAGCTCTTTCTCAGCTCTCTAAGCCTCTGTAAAATTGAAGGACATTCACTCCAACACACGTCTTTAATAACTCAGTATGATTTAAACTTTCAATCTGCATTCCTGATTTCTGTAATAATTGAAAGGAATGCATTAGCAGCAGAAAAAAAACCCACTTTTGCTTCATAAACTTTACCTTCATTGCCTCAGATTTTCAGTAGTTCTCAATATGTAAGTTTAATGGCGTGACCCTAACAAGAAACGATCAGCAAATGAAACGAACCAGTGTGTAGCTGCTCCACACGGCTACAAGTGTCAGCTGTGGCCTGCCTGCCATTAATTTTATTGTAACTCATTTCTTCAGGTTGAGTACAGCACGATTTAATGTTCCCTTTCTCCCATTCCTGTTCTGCATGACAAATTGTTTTAATAAACATAAACCGGGTAATAATAAAGTAATAATAAGCCTAGCACTCACCTTATATCACTGCAGTTAAATTCTCCCACAAGCCAGCGCTGGTTACAGTGACAATTACAGCCGGGCCAATCCGCAGCCAGGCAAGCACAATGGACAGATTTAATATCGTTTGTAAATATGATTAGTGTGCTGTCATGTTATTGCAGCCTGGTATTTACATTTCTCTCTGGGGTTATTCACTACACCAAATCAACATTAAATAGTGCTCCCTTCTCTTCCTCTTAAATCAAATATACCTTTCTTTGTGCTCCGCTCAGAAGTTAATGAAGAAAATGGCATCGATTGTTAATATTCGGGGATCAATCAGTGCTTTACATACCTCCTTTTTTAAGCAGATGTACGCCTGTCTATATAACCCTGGAAGATTTCTTTCAAAATTCATAATCCCCCCCTCCATTCTCCTCCCCCCCCTGCACACACACCCTTTAACATCAGCACTCGTCTGCTTACTCTCTTATGAAAAATGTTCAAATAATGAATGGCTGTTGTTTACAGAAGTAATTTCATGCTACATTTCCATTATTGCCTGGATTTGTTTAGCTTCTCAAGCTTCCCCATTTCCCTGCAATGAACTTTTAAGGAAATATAGCCAGCTTTCACTGTTTATGCCATTATGTTTATAATAGAAGCCGCTCTCATTTGTGACATATTGCAACACTTCATAACTGTGTGCAAATAAGCATCCTTAAACTTGTTAAGGTCAATTAATCATTGTACAAAAGCTTTTTTAGCTAGGACTTCCACCAGCATAAATCCAGCCATGTAGCAGGGTAATGAAAGGGCTCTAGCGTGGACTCGGGTCCTACATGGCACAATTGTGTGCTTCAGATGTTAATAAAACTGCCTGCAGATGACAGAGGTCTTTTCCTCCAAAGTTATTTGGTTCCCATGGTCAGGCAGCACAGGTTGAGTATCTGCCAGCCCAAGTCAAGGAAAGAAAACTAGGTGGACAAAAAACGCTAATTACTTTAGTGACAAACTACCACCAACCTAGTAATTTTTAGAGCCACTTTGTTTTGACAACAAAAGCAAGGAACCGAGACAGAGGGCATTCTGCTTAGTTTGGATCCACAGCATTTCACTTGACAGGACCAGATGCATGAAACAGTGCACCAAGTACCTGTTTCAAGACATGATGGAGGACACACCAAAGGAGAGCACTGCTGTTGGTAGCATGAAGCCCTGGTTTCCTTCTGCTGCTGTTAACTGCTCTGGGAGGAAGGGGTCTCTGAAAGAGATGGTGCAGTGATGGTGCCAACTGCCTGAGAGTGGCAGGCACAAACACTGATGATGGAATGGGTCTTTGTTAATTAGTACCAACCTTCTCCAGACGCAGCCATGACACACGCAAAGACTTGCTCCTGCCCTTCACACAGCTAAGAAATAGGAAGTCTTCATGTGGTTTATATTTATGCTTCCATTTTCAGCAAACAGCTTCTCATCTCTTGCACTTTTGACTAAATCAAGACCTATGCTTGAAGTTTAAGACATCCCTTAATCAGACTCACTGGAATGTCTGGATGCCCCCGGAGTACTGATGTCATGCTGCCTGGGTGCACATAATGTAAACCTGGTCTATGTCACTGGCCTTTGCTTGGTATGCAAAAGCTATGGTGATGAACCCCCACCACAACCTCAAATCAATTCAGTGAAATCTTTAACACTAATGGAAAATTAAAATATACAGGACAGTACAGTTTCTGAGGATGCCCATCTGCATGCCTGTACTTTGCGCATTCACTGACAGTTTACTTGCGCTTATTTTTTGATGAACGTTGGAGTAAAGACATGCCTCATGTTAGAAATGCCCCTGACCAAAGCCAAAATGCACAACAAAGACCAATAATCATGTACCTTGAATAAGGCTGATGCATGCGTTGCTCTTTACTGCAAGTTCACTTATCCATACTACGAGTTTAAGCTAGGAGAAAAGGAAAGAAATGTGGTTTAAAGAAAGCACCACCACACAGCTAGAAAGCATAGCTATGTTGTGGGGGATGCAGATAAACTGAAGACAAAAGCAGGACATTTTAAAGACCAGGATATTCTAAAGACCAATCTCTAGTTATAGCTTTATTGAAAAAGATAGATTTAAGAACATGATTCATATGGTCACCCAGGGGGCAGGGATCTGACTTACTGCAACTTGCTGATATTATTTATTTAGAAGAGTCAAAAGCCACAGCAAAATATTCCTGGAAAAAGTGTGTATTTACTGAATTTTCCTTTCAGAGCTCAGCAAGGTGACAGTTGGAGAGGGGTGTCTGTGTATGTGTGGAAAAAAAAAAAAAGAGGGGGGAAGAAGTGGGGTGTTACTAAACACAAGATCACAGTACTTGAAACATCCTACTGAGATCAGAAGAATTGTGAAGCATACCGAGGTGGTACTTTAGCTATTCATTAACTGCCTGTATCAGCCAGCCCAGAGATTAGAGCTTAATGCAATGGTAAAGTAAGTGTCCATATCACGGTAGCCATGGAGGAATAGCGAGATGTAATGAAACTGAATGGCTGGCCATTGAAAGTTGAAAAATATATTGATTTTTCAGTGCTTGATCACCCAGGAGGCTTTATCAGGTATGAATACTTGGGAACCATCTGCTAACTCTGTAATGGTATTTTAGGATTTGTGACAGACACCAGCGAAAATAAAACTGCGTGTTAGACAATAACACAAAGTGAAACCTGCTTCCCTGCCATACATTCCACTGCTCCACATCTGCTTTTCTCATTCCTGGCTTTTAATTGTTTGCAAATTAGCTATAGCTAATGAGTGAATACAAATTAAAATTAGTACACAGATTCAATTTCTCCACACCTTTCACACCAAAGAGAGTTCAGGCATTTACAGCCGCATTTATCTCTACATCAGATTGCATTACTTGTGTGGTAAAGATTTCTCTCCTCCCAAAAGGAAGTCAGCAGGACCCTGGTTATTGTATTTAGCTATTGAACCTTCTTGTCAACGTTTCTTAACATTCATTTGTGTAAGTCAAAGAACAAAACCGAGCAGGAACAGGCTTGGAGGCACAATATCTACATATTGTCTGATGTAAATAACACTCCTAGACATGATTGGCATTCTCCAAACAACAATCATTGTTATTGAAATGTGCCTCTATTCCCCTTGTTTTAATACTGAGAACGATTATGAAATCTCTTTGGGTACGATAAATCAGCTGAAAGATGTAATAACATGTTTCAGCTGTTGGAATGGATGTTTGATTACAGCTCTGAGGGTTCTGGGTTTTTTTCCTCATCTTGTTTCTAGTTTAATTCTTAAACCATTCTGTGATTTTATATATATATATTTCACACATCAGCAGCAAATATGCATTCTTGTTTACAGAGTGTGGGTAGCTGAGCAGGAATCGAGCTGCATTTTAACAACACAGGAAAATATTTTTCTATTACAGGTTTAGTTAAAATAGTAAGCTGTCGTTTGAAATGTTATTCATTAAATACTTAAGTTTAGCACCTAAGCAAAAATGAAAAAAAAAAAAACCAAAAAAAAAGGAAAAAACCCCACTTTGGTCAGACCACATTTGATTTCCAGACGCACACAAAACATCTGCCTCTCCTCCCCTGCCTCCCTCCATCATTTTGCAAGCCTCTCTTCTAGCGAGTAGTAGAAGAATTAATTTGCCCCAAAATGGTCAAGTGTAAATGGAGGAAAATTATTTCCCCCTGGCTTTACACTGTAGCAGCAACACACAAAAGATGAAGGAAGTGAGACCGCACCACACAGCGGCAGCGGGAGCGAGGCAGCTGGGCAGAGGCTTTTGAAGGATCTGAGGATCTGTGTACAGCAAAGGCAGCGCAGCTTCTCCAGCTCACTCTCCCAGAAAAGATTCTGGCAAATAATGCTGTTCTCTTAAGTGTAGTTTGTGAAGGAGAAAAAGTGAAGGAAAAATAACGATGGGAAACAAAAAAGATTAGTATGTGGGTGGTTTCTTTCTCCAATCAATGTTCAGTCCTTTCCCGAGGGGCTGCCCCTGTGCCGATGAGCACACCATGGTGGCTGCGAGCACACTCCTTGATGTGCTCCCAAAGTTTGTGAGGCCAAAGAGGCAACCTACATTCAAAGCTGGTGGTGGGAAAATTCAGAGAAATTTGAGGCTTCCTGAGGTCTTTAGAACTGCTCAGTGATGTGTTGCCAACATTTCAACAAGAGGCTCCTAAGAGAATTCCCCCCTTGGCCTGTGATAAACCCAGTGCCCCAATAATGCATTTGCTTGCCAAGAGGAGGGGCCAGGGATGAGAAAACCATTCAAGCATTTTCCTCTGTAAATGAAAACAATTTCTCATCATCATAATCAAAAAAACAAAAAAAAAAAAAGAAAAGAAAAAAGATACTATCTTACTGGGAGAGGAGCTCTTCACCACCCATCTGGGTAGAACTGCATATATTCTATCTCCATGCAAGAGAGAGAACACACATTCCTGTTGGCTCTCCAATATTCACAATATTCTGCACAGTAAGATGTCCACCCAGAAGGGAGTACACAAGATCCCCACCATTTCTCCCAAGATTCTGGAAACATTCATGATAACCTAGAAAACGGTTAGGGATAGCTAGTAAGGGCACTTTCTAAGGTAACACAGCTGCAGAGCTTCCTGGGGCCTGGTGTGCAGCATGTTGCAATAGGAGACGTGCTGCAACCTAGCTCCCACCTACGTGGTGACATTGGGAGGTTGACTATTCCCCTTTCTTCCTTCATTTATTGTTTAGCTTGCTCTTGAAACAGGAGGCCTTTTAAATTAGGACACAGAGTTTGTTCTTCCCTAGACCCACCAGCACAATCGAGAATTTTTATCTAACATTCAATGGAATTATAGAATACCTTTTAACAAGGTATTCATTGGTTAATTCATTCCCCTCCTTTTGACCTTTATTCAAAAGGAAAACTGCCAACTGCACAAAATCCTGCCAACTCCAAGAAGCTTAATTGTGCAGATCACAGTCTGTTTGTAACACAGATTATTAAAAGCACACTTGGGCTCCTCACGTCCCTGCGTTTGATTCAGTGATAGGTTCTGCATTAGATAAAGGAGATTTGTTTTGATCCCCTCCTCACAGATGCAAAATGCCCTACACCTTTTGTATTCCAGATTCCACCATCCGTGACCTCTTTGCATAAGTGACAAGCCACAATAGGCTGCTCCATACTGTAATGCCCAGCTCCCCACCTTTAGTGGTGGCAGAAAGGCATGGGAGAGTCACTTTGTGGTTTATATGGCAGCCTTTAGAAAAAAAAAAATATATATATATATAATACACTTTTCTTCTATAAAGAGTACACTGAGACACTCTGGGTCTGTGTGTCACAAAAGGCAAGCATGACTATTTTTTAAACCATAGTACATCATATTTTTAAAGAAGAAAAAGTGAACATCACCTTAAGAATTTCAGAGAATGAGGCAAAACACAGAAGCAGAAAGAGAATACTTGCCCTAGAATTAAGTGAAATAATTTCCATAGGTTCAATTTATTTATTTCTTTTTACTTTCTCTTTCCCAGGGTAAAAATTTCATGAAAAAGTAATCTCATTTCCTTTAAAAATGTTTACAAAAGCAAAGCTTTACAATTGCAACCTATCTACAAAAGCACAAAGATCACCTTTAATTTCTAGCTGTCACTAGGTAATTACTAATCAGTCCTCTCTGCCCAAGAAGTAAGGCCTGATCCACAGACAACCATCATCAGTACAGTGGCTGGGTGGGAAATTTCAGGTTTTTATTTAGCATCATTATTCTTCAGTTTCCTGTGCCTCAACATTATCACAATTAAAAATTTCTTTAAACACTATGTGTTTTGTGAGGCTACCTGCATGCACTTCACTGCCCTTCTAAATACAGGAAGGTGAGCAGAGACACCAAAGTTTTGGCCATTTCTGTCAGCCAAGGACTCTTAGAAGAAGAGAGGGGGAGTCACACAAAGCACAGGTCATACTCCCCACAGCAACCTTACTGTGGCTTCTCTCCCTTATTTACTGCCTTATAAAGAAGGTAGGAGGTGGCAATAGGTTTCCTTGGTGCTAGTGTGCTTGATAAAAATGTTTTTCTTCCATAATTGCTACACTATACAAGGATAAGAGTACAGGATATACTTTTAGTTTGAACACATGTTTGTAGCTATGTGCCAGTTCCTTGCTGCTGCAGTATAGATGAGCAGTTGCATGTGGAAGAATTGAAGAAAGCCACAAACTAATTTCCTAAATGTGTTTTGTCTGCAGTGGCAAAGCTATGAGCGTTAGATGAGAAAGAACATCTATCTGCAGCTCAATGGACTGAAAACTCAGAAAGAAAACTCCTACAGTCTTCAGGACTATCCAAGAGTGACACAAAAGTACAAGTCTCTTCAAATTTTATGATGAAACTAAATGGAGTCAGCAAATCGAGAGGATGACAAGGACAAAGACCAAGACACACCTGAACTGCTCCGATAAATGAAATCAACAGCTGCTTGTCTTTAACAAAATAGTGCTGCTCTTGTGATACACACCACAAGCTGTCACACTACTTGTATTGTACTTCAGCAAAACCTGTGTGTAACTGGCAGCTCCTGCATGTCCAGCCCTCAGTATCAGCTGCTACCTGTCACATTCAGCACAGTTGTGCTTCACTTAGTGAAAAAATCAAGGGGGCAGCAGAAGCAATTTCTTCCCTTACTGTGTTGGCACTTCAATCCCTTTTTGCTATGTGATACAATAAGACTTGCTCTGGATGTGCATTTAAGAAAACTAACTCCTACAGGTTTTCTTTTCAGCCACAAAGAATGCTGCAGTCATTTGAAAGTCCATAAAACTCTTCTGCTATAGGACCAGGATAACCAACACCTACATCTCCTGTGGAAGAAGCTCACTGCCATGCAGATGAGTGGAGGAATTCTGTAGAGCTCTCTCATTTCTGGAGCTGTGAAGCAACTTGACAGGACCCTTTTAATGGTTAGCTTTCACTGCACACCTGTAAATGCAGCTTCTGTGTGCAAAAGCAGGTTTACTGAATGCTCTTACTTAGTATCTGGGTAGATTTACAGTGGTGGAGCCGGGTAACCACATACCCTCCGTGTTAAAGGCAGATGCTATTTCGTATAGGAATTCTCACTTCATTGTTTTGAATTTCAGTAGAAATCCATCTTTGCCCCTTTGGGTCAGGTACCACCAGAGCAGACTGCTTTGCCCATCGTGCTACTAATAGCTTACTACAGAAATTTCTTGCCTTTAGCCACCTCTGATGATCTACTGAAGATTTGAGGAAGGTCTGTGCCTAGTGGTGCAGGACACAGACTACTGGTTTCTCCTTCTTGCTGACAAGTTATTTCTAAACATAGATACCATGGCTTCAGCTGTTTTACTGGGTAAGTAACTGCTTTCTCACAGTTATCACACCGCTGTAATATGAAAAAGGAGGATGCCATGAATAAAAGAGGGCAGGATAGGTAAGTTCTATGAAAGCACAGTAAAATTGTTCTTCAAATAAAGATGGAGTTGATCTTGTCTGCTAAACCATCTGTGGAAATCAATAATATACAGAACTATTTGGTGCCTGTCCTCTCTTAGTCCTCTTTTCAGTCCACTGGTAAACCAACTGAGTTAAGTCTCTAAATGAACATTATGCATCATCCCTGACTACAACTTGAAGAAGAAAAGAATGTCCTCAAAGGGAATGTGCTGATTTGAGGTTAATTGGAATATTTTAATGGAAAAAATTATATTATAGGCTGTGAAAGGAAAACAATGGTGATGTCTACTTCACTCATAGGCTTGGTGAGATGTTTAAGAAAAGAACACAAAACAAAGATAACTCACAAAGACTCAGGCTCAGACACTCTCAGGCTGTCCAGCAGCTTCTTGGCTTCTCCTCTCTTGCCGAGTAACCTCACTAACCATTTTCCTTCTAACCCCCTGGCCGATCCTCCAAGCTCACCTTGCATGTAAGGCAAACCTTGGGGTAAGGCAGAGGGGTGGGGAGAAGGTGGAAGGGTGGTTGGGAGTCCCTCCTGAGGTCTTCAGTTTCTGGGAGGAGTGTTGTCTTTCTCTATTACCTTGAACTTGTATATTTCTGTAAATATTCCTGTCTATTGTGTATATATCTGCTTGTATATTGTACTGAGCTGTAAGTAGAGCTTCAGTCCTTAACTTCCAGCTGGCTGAGTCCAGTCTGGGTGATTTTACAAAGTGGTGGGGGGTGGGGAAGTCCCAAACCATCACAGGCAAGAAATACAACTACCTCTACAAGCACTATAATAATCCTTTCTGGAGAGGCAAGCAAGCTATCTTTTTTGAAAGCACTATGTTTTAAATGGGCACCAGCTAAACATAACAGGACTTTTAGGCAATGATTTAGACGTGCTACAAGTGGAGAACAAGAGCCTCACAGAAGCCCTGAAGCCCTCAAATGTTGCTACGCACATAGTCCTCTGAACTCACACTGGTGGTGATGTGATTACTAGCACAATGAGCTACAGCAGGAATGGTGAAAAAGAACATAATCACTAGCCCAGGAAGCCAACATCTAGGATTTTAAGTTAAAGTGCTTAGAATTCAAGCTAGTCATCTGCAATAGAATACTTTTCCAAGTTGTCTTGTGAGGTATCAGCATTTGGTAAGACACTTCAAACAGCATATTTCAAAGGAATGAGCGACTGTTAATCTCTGCCGGTAGCAGAACAGTAATTTTCACTGCATAAGTGAAACATCTGTAGCAAAAAGGGCTTCTAGAAGACACATTTCCAATGTGCCTTCATATTTCACATGTAAGCAAACTTCGCCCCCACCCCCCCTTTTAAAATGTTCAGTAGTGTTCATTCTGATTTGCTGCAAAAATTCTGGGTTAGTTGCCAGTGCTTAAAAGCAATCCAGAATGACTCCTTGCTTTTAAACAAGAATTTTAAGATCTCAGACACAACAAAAAGTATTTTTTTATGTGGAATGAGATGATCCTATGACTCCTACTCAGCCTGACAGAACCAGAAGACTATCAAATACTGAAAACACATAAAAGCATGAATTTTCTTTTTCCTTATTCCCTCTGAAATCATTGAGGCCCTAATTCAACAAAACAGGTTCCACATCCTTATCTTTATTTATAAGGCTGTGTTTGCCTTATTGCTATGCAAAGTAGGCGTAAAATGCTACAAATTAGAACAGTAATATTTTACAAACACTTTGTAGTGGTATAAATAAGAACTTCAACAGAAGCAGTTTTTCCTCTGCTTTGGAAATTTGAGGTCCTATGTTTTTTCCAGCCACAAATCTGGATAAAAAGCACTTTCAAAATGAAAGTGTTCTTAACTGAAAATCAGAAGACCGCTTGGTTTGATCACTTTGATCAAATGCATTGTTTCAACAGTCTTGGGACGGTTCACTCCCACTTGACTGCTTAATTTTAAATGTTGCCTAATTTGCTTCTGAACCTACAATCAGAAAACTCTGTGTCAAAATATGTAAATGTATGCTTGACATTTTCAAGAGCTTGAAAATATTTCAGCAGAATAACCTGTAAAAAATAATTCTATCCCAAGAAAACAACTTTAAATAAAACCAAGAGCCCACTTTTGGCAGACCACAAGAGCTGGGAATGCTCACCAGGTCAGTTCTAACAGCAGGAGGTGTTGAAGGCAAGGTAAGACTTAGATTAGATTCCATTGGGTAGTTTGGAAATTAATATCCATATTTTCAGTTTTGGGCCCCTCACTACAAGACAGACATTGAGCTGCTAAAGCATGTCCAAAGAAAGGCAACAAAGATGATGAAGGGTCTAGAGAAAGTCTCGTAAGGAGCAAGAGAGGAAAGTGGAGCTGTTTATTCTGGTCAGGCCACACCACCTTCAGTCCTGTTTCCAGATCTGGGTCCCTTAATTCAAGAGAGATATTCAGGTGCTGCAAGGTGTCCAGAGAAGGGCAACAAAGCTGGGGAGGGTCCTGGAGCACAGTCCTGTGAGGAGAGGCTGAGGGAGCTGGGGGTGTGCAGCCTTCAGAAGAGAGGCTCAGGGCAGACATCATTGCTCTCTACAGCGACCTGAAAGGAGGTTGTAGCCAGGTGAGGTTGGGCTCTTCTCCCAGGTACCCAGCAACAGAACAAGGGGACACAGTCTCAAGCTGTGCCAGGGCAGGTCTAGGCTGGATGTTAGGAGGAAGTTCTTGACAAGAGAAAGTGATTGGCATTGGAATAGGCTGCCCAGGGAGGTGGTGGAGTTGCCATCTCTAGAATATGGCATCAAGACATCAATATCTAAAAAAACCATAGTGGATTTGGAAGCTATGCTTTGTTCTAAAGCTTAGAGCTTTCCCTCTTCTGATTATTGCCATCCTCATCACCACAATCTCTAAGTGGTCTGCCAGCAGAATTGGCCTTCTACTGAAGAAAACAGGCACTGATCTGCGTAAATACAACCTGTGGGACTAAATAATGAGCCTCTGGCCACACAGGACAGCTATGTTAAATTGATTATGAAACCTCAAATTTTGGCAGACCCACAAAAGAGGTAGGCAAAAATGAATCCCTAGAAGTACATAGTCTGTGTAAAACAGAGCAGCATGTACAATAAATGTAAACATATACTTGCACTTAGATTTTTCCCTTGCACTCAATGAGTGCTATTCAGAAGAAAGAGAAAACAATTTTTTATATATATATATAAATTTTTTTTTTCATTCAGTGGTATTTTCTAACAATTTTGACCAGTTTTAGTTGCATGAAATTCAGAAAGAGAAACAAATTTTTGTTGGTCCATGGATTTTTACACTGCTATTTCTCCTCCTCCTCTTCTGTGTTAAAATCACACCAAGTTTTTGGCATAAAATACATTCCCTATTAGCATGGAGAATGTCCACCAACCCCAGATATTTATGTTATGCAACCTCTGAACAAAGATTCAATTATCTACAGGTTTTCAAGAAAATCCACAGCCCAAAAGGATGCTAGAAAATTTGATCTGAAATTTTTCAGCATCTATCTCTTCTTTCACATTCCTGTTTTAATTTCTAGCTGGATATCTATTGTGCACCTGTTAAAATTGCTTGGCTACTACCTTTTAAGAAGCTGTCTTTCTGATTGATAAAGAAATGGTTTTTGCTGGTCTCATCCACCATGACCATAGTTTTCCTTCACTTATGCATATCATTTCCCATATCTACAATTCAGATGGTATTGCCCCGTAAGACTAATGCAGTTTTACCCTCAGCATCCCCTAACAAAGACAGTTGCTGTTGCCTATTGTGTCCAACAAAGCAGGCTTAATTTAGATCAGACTGTAGAACATACTGTTGTCTCTTGCAGAATAATTTTTAAAAACCCTATTTATTTAATTAGAACATTTCTCAAGATGAGGACTACATTCTCAAGGTGAAGGATGTGTATTCTGAAAGCACTGGAAGAGGGGGTTTGTTATGCAGATGCCCAGCACCTCTCCCTCTCATCCTGATAGGCAAGGCTCTGCAGTTAGTCACCCACAGACAGTTTTAGCCCAGTTGGGAGAAGTCAGAGCTGCAGTACTGGGTGCAGCCTTCATTTAATGGCCCAGACAAGGACCATCTCCCTTCCTGGCCATGGCTATACCTCAAAGCAATAAGGGCAAGTGCTTATGAAAAAGAGCTTGCTTGTAAAGGAGACAGCACCTAACAACAGAGAGAGAATCTGTAGATACTAAAGTCAGTGCTCAGCACTGCAGAGGTCAGGATGGGACAAAAGAACAATCACTTACCATACTCCATCTGTAGGTACCCAAGGTACTTCTCATTTCAATTAGCCAAGTTCATGCACCAGTCAGAAAGTCTGTGTGTTATTGTTATAATTATTCTATTCCTTTTCTTGCTATTTTCCTGCCTTCCCCACCCCTGGACTCTTTAAAGAAAGACTCCCAGGAGTTTCCATTCAAGTGGAGTGAAAACAGTGTCAGTGGGGGCTAACTTCTGCAGCACAGGTTGCTGTCAGTGATGACCTATTCAACAGCAGCAGCACCGGCCTTGCTTTGTCTTCTGCTCTGCTAAACAAACTAATGGCAGACTCAGTCCTGCTGCAGAAATACTGAGAATTAAAGAAGGCACAAAGGGAGCAGGCAGCAGGGTTGAAACGTTTAGTAGAAATAGGGGAGCTGGTCAATAAAAGGGCATGGAAACTGGATCAAAAGGGGCTGACTTACAATGGGACATGGGCTAAAAGGGGGCATGCACTATCTCACAGGTCAAAAAGGACAAAACATTGTGCTCCTGAAGCTGCCACCTTCTGCACAGTAGGGAGGGATCTGGGTCCAAGAGGAAATGCAAAGCTAGCAGCTCAATGTACAGGCAACGTATAAAGGAAAAGTAAAAAACAAAAAACATATCAAGGGTAAAATTCTGTGGTGCTTGCGACAAGCTGAGACCACTGACCTCATTGCACCAAACAAAAAAATGTGTTTACAGAAGATACTGGAAAGAAAGAGAAACAGAGTATGGTAAAGAAAGGTGACATTTTGGTTAAGGCATTCATATGGGACTTGGGAGAGCTGGGTCCATTTCAAGCCTCTGCCATATATATTTCCTGTGGGACTCAAAGTGAGGCATTTAATCTCTCTGCAACTCTACCAGTGAATACACAAAGAGAGGACATGATGTTCTTTGAGGGGAAGGTCCCCTGAACTCTGCCATGCTTCACTCATGTTAATAAATAAATAACTAAATAAATAAATAACCTGTTGAAACAGCCAGATTGAAAAATTCCAAATTTTGATTTTTCTGTTTTGCAGGAATTTAAATGGGTTATGATTATTCTTCAAATAAGTTTTCAAAGCATTAAACTTCCAATCACACCTTTCTATCATTTTCTGCCTTTGAAGTACTGAATACAAATATTTGACTGCTGTCCAGTGAATACAGATATCTGAAAGCAGCCAGAGATTTTTACTTTTTCAGTTTCTCTGCGTTTCCAATTTCACCTTTTGCTCTTGTGTTGTGTTCTAAAACCCCTTCTCTTCTGGAAAGGTTAGAGGAGATGAGAAAAAAGTGAACTCGTAAGGCCTGTGACTTCCCAAAACTGGGGGAAAAATAAACTAAAACATTAATGGTATTTGAGAAAAGTAATTTCCTCACTTTAAAGAGGTTTGGCACATTTTCAGCAGAGAGGGAGATTTTATTTTTTTTTTTTCATCCATTCTTCTTTCCTGTAATTTCATTTAATTTCAGCATATTTCCCTCCTCAACTTTCTGCAGAAAGAAAGTAGACCAGAAGAGTAAAACAGCTACAGAAAATAGAATTTCTCCGGATATTAAAAGACCCACAGACATTTAATTTTTTTTTCCTTGAAATTTTGAAATAAAACCCTTGCCCACCACACTCTTCATGAGAAATTCCATTGCATTCAACTCTCTTCTATGTGACCATCCTTGATAATAATACCAGAGACTTCTGGATCTTGTAAACAGAGTCCTACACCTGTCATTGAAGTGACTGCAGACAGAGTGGAATGCAACTTGTCTACCTGCATCTTGCACAAGGTCTATGAGGAGAGGCTAAGGGAGCTGGGGGGTGTGCAGCCTGCAGAAGAGGAGGCTCAGGGCAGGCCTCATTGCTCTCTACAACTACCTGAAAGGAGGTTGTAGCCAGGTGGGGTTGAGCTCTTCTTCCAAGCAACCAGATCGAGGGGACACAGTCTCAAGTTGTGCCAGGGCAGGTCTAGGCTGGATGTTAGGAGGAAGTTCTTGCCAGAGAGAGTGATTGGCACTGGGATGGGCTGCCCAGGGAGGTGATGGAGTCACCATCCCTGGAGGTGTTCAAGAAAAGCCTGGTTGGGGCACTTAGTGCCATGGTCTGGTTGATTGGCTAGGGCTGGGTGCTAGGTTGGACTGGGTGAGCTTGGAGTTCTCTTCCAACCTGGTTGATTCTATGATTCTACCTTGAGATCATAAACTGCTTTAATCTCTCAGAGCAGAAAATAAAGACGACAGCATCTTATGTTTTGGCACCATTTCATGCCCTGGACTTTATGGAAGGTCTGCCTGCATTCTTCAAACCTGTGCATAGATGGCATGAAGAGCAGTGCCCCGTGGATGAGCTGCTATTTGTCAGACAGAGCTGCCAAGTGCGCCTAGAAAATGCCTGAGCTGCCTAATCATCGACTGCTCTCAACTACAGTAGTGCCACAGAAATCATTTCCCACATCTGTCCTCAGAGTTTAAATGCTGGCCACCTGGCTGATAGTCTCACAAGTAATAAAATAATTCAAACAGGTCAAGTTACCAACTCAGAAACAGTGAGGGGTTTTTTTTTGCTTCCTACCATGGAGAGGAAAATTTCCAGTCTCCGCTTGGAATTGGCTGTCTTTATTAAATGCACACATGGATGGGCTTTTTGGCCATGATATAAATGACTTAAAGCTGTGATTCAAATAGGCCTATAAAGTGCTCCTATGATGTTCCTCTCCCTTCTTTTACCTTTTTTTTTTTTTTTTTGAAACTGTCTCTGCTCCACTGTTCTTTGTAGAGATAAGCCCTTGAAAATAACCCTTCTTAAGGTGTAAACTTAGTGACTGTACATTATAGTTAAACATTTGATTTGTTATAGGCTAGGAAAATAGAGAACTTGAAATCTCTTCATGGTGTATTAAAGGTCACACAATTATAATAAAAATCTTGCTCCAGCAGCTCCAGTCACAGACAAAATCAGTCTCAAATTTCCAGCGAACAATGAAGCCCCTACAGAGTTTCAGCTTCCCCGGGAAATCAGGATATCTCCGGCTGTGTTGATTTTAAGGATGCCCTGAACGCCCATCGTAAAGAACATGTTACTCAACACAGCCAGAGCTCTTGCGGGGTCCCTCTGATTGAAAATATTCTTTTATTTTTACAGCCATTTGGGGCAGAGCATTTTTCCACTTTCAGAAACTTTCAAAGCAGCCAGCTCTACTCTGCTCGGGTGAGATGCTACCAGCCTGAATGTCATTTCACAGCATTCCACACGCCAGAGTTAAATAATAGCAACAAGGAACAAAAATCTACATCCCCACAATACAAACTAATCTTCCAGCTCCTCATCAAGCGAAGCATATTGACAACTGACAATAGGCAATTAATAGATTAATGAGCATAGCTCTTATCTGTCTACATTATGAGTTTATCTGGTTGTAACAGGATGAACACAACACGGGCCTGTGCTCACAGGAGTGCTGTCCCAATAGAAATGAGATCATAGCAGCAAGATATGAATGCAGTATTTTGATTACCAGGTATCGCTCAATGGAAAAGAACATCCATCTCCCCCCCCCCATGCACACT
>VWZE01023140.1:296124-309254 GCA_013396675.1 Eubucco bourcierii
CATGCACACTTTATTCTATACATTTTTAAATTATTCAAGGGCAAAGAACAGAATAGAATTTACTAGAGAGAGAATTTGAGAGAAAGGTTTTAAGAAAGCAGGAAAGATTAGGTTTTGATCCAGGGTTAAGACGACCGCCTCTGGCACACACAGAATCTGTCAAGATAGGTGATGGAACGTTAAAAAAAAGAACTTTTCCACCTAAAATAATTGAGCCTAAAACCAGTGATGCCTGCAGTGCTAAATAATAAAATTAACTTTAAAAATCATTTGATAACTCAAAAAAAAAAAAAAACAACCAAACAACAAAAAAACAAACCAGCCACACAAACTAGTTTTTCAGTGGGTCTCACTCCAAAAACTGGGGCTGCTGTTTCTGACAGTGATAAGTTCATTCACGTCTTGGCTAAATTTGATCTGCAGAAGCAGAGAGGTGCACAGGGGGATGCTGTGCCTCGTGTGAAAGCTGTGGAGAGGTAGTCTTTCCAAATAACTGAGGTAGGAAGGTGAACAAGGTATAAATTTAGGGAGCCAGAGTATCATTATCTCAGTTATATGCTGGTGTTTCTTCCCAGGTCCCTGGTGGTATGCTTGCCAGAAACATAACTCCCCAGTTCCGTACTTAGACATTGCCTATTTCCACCATGGGAGGAAGGCAGCTTTGCATCTCTTGAGCCCAGAGCCAAGTTCTGCCTGCTCCTGCTCGCACGTGTAATCAGAGTGGTCTCGATGGGGCTATTGTATGGGTAAAGTGGATTCGCCCTTGATAGCCTTATAAAGTTTCAAAATAAATATTGTGATGTTTTGCGAGTTGGCAAACGCAGTCTGCAATTTGCCATGTGGAAATTGTTGTTCTGCTCCAGAATTATGCAGGCTTTCATAACGACTAACAACATGAGATGAATGCAGCATGACAGTTGCATGTTGATCATTCTACACAGTTTTGCTCATAGGCTATTTATTGGGCTTCTTTCAGAGCCCAGTGCAGCTGGAAGAAAAGCACCAGGAGAGCGAACTTTGACTGAGCTTGACGTTATTCCATTCCAATACACTACACAAGAACCAAGAGACTTACTCTGGCTTGGACCGAGCCTTCGTGTGAAAACGGAGCCATCGCCATGATGATGACAGGCTCCTGGGAATGTTGCTCTGTTGGTCCCAGGCAATGTTGTCCCATCAGATCAACCTGTGCAGCTGCCTCCCCACTTTAAGCACATTATCAGAGGTGCCAGGTGAGTGCTGCATGCAGTTCTCTCTGGCACTAGTAGTTAATTCCAGCAGTGGAGCAGAGGAATAGCTGCAGGCAGGAGCATTTAAACCACAGAAGCAAAAACGGCCCGAGGATATCTCTAAGCTTTGTAATTCTCTTTATGCCCGGTCCTCTGCTGTTTTAAACAATGGTTGTGTTGAAGTGGTGGGAAGGGGCTCAAATGCTACTTCTGCACGTGTCTGTTCAGGTAACAAAAGGAGCCATACAAGCCCAGAGAAATATGCTATTATCACATACTGCATTGAAAAGGGAATTCGGTTTGTGTCTCATTTGTAAGAGGTAATATTCTTTTATTTGATCAAATGGTAAACAGCATTGGTAAATCAAATTTTGATGGCATATGTATTTACAAACTAAACTTTATATTCAACCTTTTCTAAGATGACCCTACAAATCTATGTTGATATCCTCTGTGGTCACATTCTTTAAGAGCCTGGAAAACACAACATCCTCCCGTGCACTGCTTTAAACCATGTACGTGCACTTCTACATTTCCTAATTGAATGGGACCTTCTAGGTACACGGTGAAAAGCAGCCCTGGAAAATCAGAGTAGAGCGGTAGAGAAAGTTTTCCAAATGCTGATTTCATTCTGTTCTGGTGTATTCTATTCCACAGGAAACTAAATTAAAACTTCCCCACCGAGAACTGCAATGTGTCATTCAAACACACGTCTCAGCAAGGCACTCTGCCTCGGGGATGACGCCTTCATGGATGCCTCCCAGAGCACCCCACTATACTAAGCTGAAGCTTCTGGCCTCCCTGAGGGGGAAGGTACAGACAGAATGGCACAAAGAATGAAAGATATTACAGTTCCCTTAAATACAGCCCTTCCTTGGGCACTGCCAGTCATTGCTTTAGCTGGAGGCATCAGGAGTAGTGTGGTACAACGGCCCCGTCGATTAGCCGCTCCCCTTCCCAGGATTTCAGATGCTGAAATGCTGCAAGGCACCTCAAAACTAGTACTATCTCCTGGCAAAACCGAGCCGTGCAGCTTGGTACATTTGCTCCTTATCTTCATGGTAAAATTGGGAAAGAAGTGCCAAACGTTTACTCCCAGCATTTCTGGGAAAACTCTTCAGTTTTATGGATCAATCTGGATTTCATCCTTTGTGGTCTCTGCCAAGAACGGCTGACAGAACTATTAGGAAACATTCCCTGCTCGTTTTACTGGGAAATGCACCCCAGGTCAGAGGATAGGAAACAAATTCCAGCAGAGCAGTGGTGATTTTGTGACTCACTTCTTGCTTCAATACTGTTAAACATGACATACCGAAGAAGCATCAATGCACTTTGTCACTGCAGCCCTGAGGAGAGCAGCCCTTTAGCCACAAAAAAAAAAAAAAAAAAAAGGCTTCAGTTCTTGAAATGGGTGATGCCCACTTGATAAATTTTTCACATGGAGAATTTAAAAAAAAAGATTAAAATTTAAAAAAAAAAATCCTTCTGAGTTAAACTACCTTGCTAGAGAAACAATGCTCAAGAGGTGACATGGCTGACTGGAGTAAAAGTGCTGATAGTAGCTTCTGTTGACATAAAACGGTGCTGCTCCGCTGAGGGCAGGAGAAGCAGGAATCTATTATCTTAGCTAAGAATACCTGGATGCAATTGTTTCTCACTTTTGTATTATAACAAATGCTTTAACAGTTACATTTTCTTCTGAAGGAGTTAACAAAGCCATGCTTAGATCTGTGGACACATTTACAACTATCTATTTAGGATATAGGGATAAAGAAATGAGCTTTTAAGAAATTAACTTCATGAAGCAACAGGGGGCATTTTGCAAGGCAAACAGATCAAGAGGTGCTTAAGCAGCAGCTGAACCAAGTGATTACCTTCAATACTGGCATTGCAATGCTGAAACGGGCAGGACAAGGAATTTCAGACACGGTTAAGAGTGAGTTGGGGGTAAAAGCCAACCCAAAAATAATAGACAGAAGCAGAGAAAGTGTTGGTTCAGGGATGCTTTAGACCCAATAGCAAATACATTAACCATTGAAGAATAGTTCCTATGCTCAGGAAAGGCAATGAAACCTTGTGGATTCTTTGTAAATAAACAAGGTTGCACCACAGGTAGAAGGAAATTTGACATTAGACCCTCCTTTCGCTATTGATCACTGCTGCTCCCCCCTAGTCTAGAAAACCAACTCACAATTCATCTCAAAAGGAGAGCACAACACAAAGGAATCAAAAGCCAGCTGAAAAGAACTACACACATATTCTCCTCTCTCACCATCAAAACACAGCTCTGTTCTCAAAACCTCTTTGGCCCTCTCTTTCGCTCTGTAAAATGGGAATAACATTGCAGAAGAGAGTGAGAGCCACAGATCATGAGCCCACTCGGTGAACTCTGGAAGAAGGAGCTACCTTTCTGGTCTTCAGCATTTGTATGCCTGCAGCACATCCCATACGGCAAGTGCTACCTACATGGGGGATATCTGTTCCAGTTCTATGCACAGAAGCTATTTTCATTTAAAATATTTGTGGAAACCATCGATTTCAGGTGTGTGGCTGACAACCCTTCATTAAAGTAAAGGAGGTTTTAATACACATATAAAGCTGCTTACAAATCTTGGACTTCGTGACATGACATCAGTTGTGAACATAAAACATAGAATCATAGAATTGGTTGGAAGGGACCTCAAAGATCATCCAGTTCCAACCCTCTGCCATAGGCAGGGACACCTCCTGCTAATACAGGTCACTCAAGGCCTCATCCAACCTGGTCTTGTTTTGTTGCAACAGCAATAATTTAATGATCAAATACCTTTTCCTATCTGATCCCTCACACTGATTTCTGAAACCCTAATGAACTACAAAGGATGTTTGCAAAGCAGAATGTTTGCATATGCTTCACTAATGAGTTTGGCAAGGCCTTCCATACCAAAGTTGCATGTATTTTTCCATAGGCTTGAGCAATCTGGCTCCAATCTTTCATTATTCTTGTTTCTGCACTAATTGTGCTCCGTGTCATTTCTCACACACACAAATATTTAACAGGGCTTGGAACATGTCATTTTGCTGTGATTTCTGAAAATATCCTTCTAGAAAAACTGCCACTGAACTTGACAGGGATGGGAGAGGTGGTGCATACTTTCCTTTCTCTTGGAGCTCCATCGGGTCCTACAGTAATGCTGTCCCTGTGATCTTGGCATCACATTTCACACTCAGCTCATGATGAGCTGAATTTTCAGTAGAACTGACTGTGAATTTTCACATGAAACAGCTTCTTATTGGAATACACCAGCTTGTTCAAACAGAATGTTTTGGGCTTTGACAACTTCCCAGCTTAACATAGACAGGGATATCTTATAAAACCACTTGTGAAGCTCCTAAATCAACATTCTTTGGCAAGGAGGTGATGGACTTCCTAGGTTTCCTGTAACACCACAGGAGCTGCTTTATCCCATTTTGAACAGAAACAGAAAGAAGAAACACTCATTCTTCTGGACTCAGTGTTTCTGATTTTCCTTTCCACCTCCAATTCTCTCATTTACATCTCATCCCACAACCAAACCACCCCAACAAAGCTCTTCCAGCAATACAGAAATGTTAAATCCTTCCTTCTCTAGCCTGGTTACTCAGGGGAGAAGGAAGGCTATAAAAAGGTGAGGAGCAGCACTTAGAGAAGTGATGTAGCAGCAGACTCTCCAGCCTCCACATACATTTACTTAACTGCTGGTAAATCTATGTGGAGCTTCTTGACCAGCTTCATAGCTTACTTCATGTAGGTCCTGCTCAGCTTACAGTTTGGGCTTTACTGCTCTATGAGGAGAGGCTGAGGGAGCTGGGGTTGTGCAGCCTGCAGAAGAGGAGGCTCAGGGTAGACCTCATTGCTCTCTACAACTACGGAAAAGAAGTTGTAGCCAGGTGGGGTCGGTCTCTTCTCCCAGGCAANGGGGGAAGTTCTTGCCAGAGAGAGTGATTGGCATTGGAATGGGCTACCCAGGGAGGTGGTGGAGTCGCTGTGCCTGGAGGTGTTGAAGAAAAGCCTGGTTGGGGCACTTAGTGCCACGGTCTGGTTGATTGGCTAGGGCTGGGTGCTAGGTTGGGCTGGATGAGCTTGGAGGTCTCTTCCAACCTGCTTGATTCTATAAGTATACTGTTCAACACTGATCACTTGTGGCTGGTAGTGCTCAGCATTACCAAACTGTTCAGAAGAGTTCTCTAGAACATCCAAAAGCAGCAGACAGGAAAACCTGTATAAGTCATTACAATGCACTCAATCCCCAAAGCAAAGGGCACATCCTCATGCCGAGCCTGTCCTGCCTCCCCACGACAGATGACATGACTTACCAAATTACACTTGAAAGAAATAAAGAGAAACAATATATTGGGGTGCAAAAGGTAAGGAAGTCAGCTCACTAATCCCCTTATTTTTACATATTTATTTTCACCTTCACATAAACACTAAGCACATCTTCATGTACCTTTGTGTGCCACTTCACTGCCTGGTAAATATCAAATACTCATGGAAAGTTTCTGAAATCAGGAGGAAATTGCTCGTGGCTTATGTGCTTCCTCTAAAAATGCAGTAACATTTCAGTTAAGACAGAGACAAGGTCTGGACAATATTCTACTATATAACATGGTCTACCCCATCCATTGCATTGCTCCTACCACAAACTAAGCACCCATTGGCCTGAGCGCTGCTGACCATGCACCGTGTGCAGCCATTAAATAAAGGCCCCAGCATTTCACAGAGCTTGGGTAATCACACTGGGCAACACACTAGGATCAATGTGGGAGATGAGGATAAAGACCAAACAGCTCTGGAGATGTCCTAGAGAAGACTATTAAACAACAGGCCTTTGTAGAGCAAGGTGATAGAAAAATAAAATCACTCTGAAACCTATTGAAGCTTAAAGCTGCTTACAAAAATGGCTCCAAGTGAACAATTAATTTCAAACCAGGCCAAATTGAGGAAAAGAACCTTGATGCACGCACCAATTTTGTTCCTCAAAGTCAAGAATTGCCTAATCAATAGCAGTGCTAAAAGGAGATGGGTGCTCTCAGGGGTACCATTACAAAGAATTGCACTGGGTTTTAGCCACCTGGCTCCCAATTGCTTTAATAGATGTCACACCGCTAAAGCCTGGTCTAATGCTTTAAAACTTTACCCCTCGGTCCTCCTGAGCATCCACTGCTGTCAGGTGGTAAATGTGAAACAGCAGGAGGGACTGTGAGATTTACTCCTGTATTGACCAGTACTAGAACATGCCCAGGAATTCGCACTGCTCTTCTAAGTGTCAGTTACTGGGTTGAAGAAAGGCAAAGCAGGAGAGAGTAAAAAGAGTAAGTGAGAGAAACTCTGCTTAACCCTTCCTGTGTTGATAGCAATCTGCATTGGGTACTCACATTGCTGGGCTAATCCAATCAGCCCCTTTCTTCCATTAGCTAAAAACAAGCTAGGACTTTTTAGGTAATGCTCTGACTGCTCCCCCTGTTCCAAAAATCTTAATGGAAAACCTTCAAGGGGTTGAAGATTTTAAATCAAATAAAGCAGCATGCAAAAAGAGAAAAATCCAATCAGAGCAGAGAGGGTTGGCATGTACACAAACTAATTTTCTTTCCATTTTCACCAGCACTGAACTCCACAAGAGCAGTAGCAGAAGGGATCAGACAAAATGGGAGAGGAAGGAAGAGTTTCCTTCGCACTCATACCATACATAATTTTACACAAGGACAGGTGGCATCCTGTCAACAAGATCTGGTCCTGACTTTGTTCCTGGGCCTACTAGGTCAGCCACAGTGAGCACTCTGCTCTCTTTCTCAGGCAGCTTCAATAGCTGCAGAGCCCTCCAGAGTCAAGTTTGCCCTTATGTGCAGCAGGAGTTGTAGTTAGACAATGCTTGCAAGAGGAAAGGGAATGGAAAAACTATCCTCAAAGAGGTAGATAGTGGATATGAGCATGCAAAAATTAGGAAGTGGGATTTTTTTCCTATGTATGAACCTAAGCAAATTCCACAGTATAGGCCATTTCCATTGAGCCCTACATACATTGTGCATGCTTTAGAATAATGATTATTAAAAGGCCCAGAACACCCTGAGCCAAGGTAGAACTGCATCTGTAAGAAACAAAGGGCATTGAGATTTCTGCTGAAATAAAGGACAGAAATCTGATAAGATGATGGTACTTGTGGGTCTGATCCAGATCCCCATAACTTGATAAGCTTTGAATCCAACCATGATTATAGACCATGAGTGTGGCTCACAAGCCCCAGAGCATTTGCAAGTGTTACTGCTATGCTGGCTTTGCAGTATCTCTCTTTGTAGACATTAGAGCCAAACCACATCAGTTCCCCTTAGCTGAGCTGGATTGGCACTTTGGAAATCCTAGTGCACAGGAAAGGTTTAAATCTTCACATTTGAGGAGAAAGAGCAAAACAGAGCTCAGCTACTGGCTAAAAATGGCCCAAGAAAAATGAAGGTAGCGATATTGGCAAAAAAAGGAGAAATGGTGAGCAATAAAACGGAGGAAAACTAAATGGGAAAAAAAAAGGTACTGCAGCAAAGGGAGAATGGGAGAGAGTGTGAGAAACAGTGGAGGGACATTAATCAAAAATAGAAAAAATAATTAAGGCAACAAAACCAATGAGAAACAGAGGAGGGCACTAGAACTCACAAAGGAAAAACAAAATAGAGGCAAGAGGTGTACTGGAGGCAACAGAAGGAAATAGTGAGGCAATGAGTGAAAGAAAAGGGAGCGGGGAAAGGTGAGAGGGGCTGAAAATGGCAAGACATAGGAAAGAAAATGGGAGAGAGAGGAAAAGGGAGGTAAAAAAGAAGAAATTGTACAGGGAAAGGACCAGAAAGAGGAGAACAATCCTAGGGAGCCTGCTGTGGTAGGTCACAGAGGAGTTCACAAGCCTGTGCACTCCAACTATCTCTTTTTGATTCCGTGTCATTGTCAGGCTTCAGACTGCCGCTGCAAATTGTTTGTCTGGCAGTTCTGGTAGGTTTGATTCAATAACTCCTATAAGAGGGCAGGCAGGATATCAATGCTGCTTTATTGCCTTTTTCTCTGCCTACAATAGCAATCCTCCAGTTATACAGTATTATAAAGTGCCATCACTGGGGGTTGTATCTCAGCATAGTCACATCTCATCTTCCTAGACTATAATAAGCTGGTAAAGGTAAAAGTCTGAAACTCCATCAGCTTCATGAAATGATTAACAGTGAGGTCTAAAGACTGGTGTCAGCAATGGGCACTGAGCAAACAGATCCCTGCTCTGCAAGTACCACAGTGAGGGGTTAGCTCACTCTACAGGATCAGCTCCACCAAAATGTACTTAGTAATCTGGGTTAAGTCTCGCTCCAGTCACTGATGGACAAAGTAGCAACGCTCCAGAAAGCTGCAATCACTGCTGCAGAACAGGAAAAAAACACCCACACCATCCTGTTGGTTGGGTAACTTCTCGTGTCTCTCTCCAAACCCTTTGGATCTGAGCTCATTAAAAACCACCACACAGCAATATTTAAGTAAGATTGGAATGACTGACATGGACTTACCACTTTTTGCTTCTGGAAGTTAGTTCCTTCAGGCTGCAGGGTGTCCCTCACCAGACTGACACAGAGAAATTTCCTCAGCCTTAAGTGTGCATGATCTGTCAATAACAAGAGGCTTTCAGTTACACAATGCTGTCAAATAACACCTTTTACAAACACTAAATTCAAGTCAAAAATATCACAGCAAAACAGGAAAATCACCGGAGAGAAAACTGCCTGGGAGGCATTTTATTGGTGTGTCTTTAGAAAAGAAAGATTCCTGGCACATTTTTCTGGTTAAAGCCACACCAACAGGAACAGAACTTCTCATTCAGGCCTGATCAATACCAATATTGGAAGTAGCCAAAAAGAAAGACCCATTTTGTCCACTTGAACTTTGTCTCACATATATAGACGTGTGCAAAGACCACTGCCTCATTGTGAAAATCATGGTGGATGCTCAGAAATCCTTGTGGCTTGAGACTGCAGTTTCTTCCATGTTTCCACCCTTTTGAATCACACTGTTCAACTTCCTGCTTATTCTTAATAGATTAATTTGTGATTGCTCCCTCGACAGTTCAGCCTTTCACAATGGAGAGCAATTCCTCTCATTGCACTCATCAGGGCTCCACACAGTAATGAAAGTTCTCATAGGTCATCTCTATTGCCACTTTATTTCCTTAACCCCTTTAGCTTTCCCCCCAAGGACTGTTCTTAAATCTGGAGCTGTTTATTTTTGCTGAGGCAAGACTAAAACTTCTGCGAGGCAACTGCAGCTGAATCCATGTTGAATCAGTTCTATAGAAGGTGAGACTAAAGGCCATGTGATTTCAATTCTCTGACATCTTTATATTGCCATAGTATCCTGTTTGTTTTTTTCCAAGCAGTTATACACCCAGAACTTCTGGGATTTTCCTCTCATAACCTTAGGTCTCCTTTTTTCTTTGGCACACTGTACAATGTGAGCTCTGCAGTGATTCACCAGCTCTAAACTTACTCTTATAGCCACTAAAAGATCCAAGTCCTCTCAGTAAGCACTGTATCTTGTTATTTGTTTCATCTTTACATTTGGTAGAATAATCAGTGTCTGCTGGTTTACGTGTTAAAACATCTCAGAATAAAATCGACAGGCAAGAATCTGAGCTGCTCTAAGTTGGCATCACTTCAGCATCACTTCACTGGGCCAGCTTCACACATGAAACAGATGCTTCCAAACAAACCTGGAGGACAAAGCCACCAGTTCGGATTTTCCAGTTGTTATTTATGACAAATAGTTCCTTCCCAAGTTTTGGCCCTGCTTCTTGATTTACACTGATGTGGGGGAAAGTCTGGACAGCCTGCAGGCAAGGCAGACCAGCTTGTGCACTGGGAAAGAGGTCTGGTTCTGGGGGCAAGTGAGGGGCAGCTGGAGGTGGCCTTGAGTAACCCTATTCGCCCAAGAAACACACATCAAAAGAACAAATCCTCCATTTTTTAAAGGACAACTTTACATTACGTCACATTCCAAGATTTCCATTCTTCTGTGCAGTATGTCCTACACATTGAAAGGACAAATCCTCACATTTTTAAAGAACAACTTTACATGGCATCATAGTCCAGGACCTCCATTCTTTTGTGCAGTATGTCCACTCCATGGAAAACAAAGTGTTTCTGACAGCAACTACTGCACTCAATAAAACAACTGCCATTCATATGCACAGTGCTGAGGGTTCTGCATCTTCAGGAGGAGGAGACAGCAGTTCCTTCAAAGTCATTCAATGCTGATTGGGTTGGGGATAATTTTCCAGCAACTAAGGATGAGATTGAGACCAAAAAAATCATTTCAAATGACTACGAAGGAGTCACAGGATAGCAACACCTTTCAGTCTCTGGAGACCTAGAATTGATTTGAACTGGTCTACCACTTAAATGGAGAAAAGCTATTATCCCATCACTAATCTCTTGAGCCATTCAGTTGCACTTGAACCATTTTTTTTCTTCAAGAAGTTAATTTACATATTTCACTTACCCCACAATCTTTAGGGGAGAAGCTTATCACATGATTTGTGTAAAAAGCTGAGTACTTCTCCCCTTTGCACTTCTGCTTGTTCTTGAGTTTGTTTTTGGTATGACAGAGCTATTAAATATGTTCCNGCTTTTCTTGCTTCTGTTCACAAAATAAAACAATTTCTTAGTAGCTTTTGGGAGAAGATCCAGGTTAGGATGATGTGTTCTAGAGATTTTTATTTTTTTTCAGATAAATGTAAATTTATTGCCCTCAAATGCTGCAGCAGTCATCAGTATAATGCTGACACCTCCTCAACAGCCCTGCAGTCTAAGGGTCAAATCCAGGATTTGCAGAGTAAGAAGTGAAGCACAGCACTGCTAAGAATCACATTTGCAAAAGTACTCTTCATTTTCAGTTCCACTCAGGGCATCGAAACATGGACACAGTGCCCGTAAGCATACAAAGAACCTGTGATCGTTACTAATGTCTTCAAAATTAGACCTTTGGTGTGTGATGCTTGACTTGAACAACATTAGGACATCTGTACTGGAAAGTCATTTATGAAAAGGAGGCTGAAAATAGCACCACCATGTCAGTGGTAGGGCAAAGCTGAGAGCCAGGGGGTGGGAGCTGCAGTCTGGTGATGTGGCCTCCCCATCCCAGCAGAATGCTGTCTGGTGAGAAAACAAGGACAGGTTCCTGCTCAAACCTATCAACTTCTCACTGTGTTTCCACTATTTCATGCGCTCAAAGGAGCCTCCTTTGCTTCATGGCCTCTCTTCCTAAAGCACTTCCCCTGTCGTTTCTCCCACCACGGAATTTACTCAGCCTCCTCTTTCCCTCCCAGAATTAGAATCCATGCCTTTGAACATCCTGCGCTTTCTTCATTTCAGGCAGCTAATCTCCTTCCCGCTCATCCCGCAGGTTACGCTGCTGGAGCAACACTACTTTGATATTGTTCCTCTGGCAGCAATTAGAATCAAATCAGCACCAGGCTGTTTATAAAAAGGGATGCTGCTATAATGACACTATCAATTCTTCCAAACATTGTAGCTATTTATCAAGTGATTAAAGTAGAGTAACTTACTCCAGTTTTACTAGCCTATTTTCCATTGGAACTTAAAAGGTTTTACTGCCTCAAGTATGGCACTTGGATTGCTAATAATTTCTATTTTATTACATTATCATATTTTTTAGATTTATTTCTAGGTTTTGCATAAGATTCAAATTGTTACCCAGTTTATAAAATAAGATAAATTTATCTTGGTCAAAAATTGCATTAAGATAATTATCTTGCTGGTTTGGCAGATAATTTTGTTTGTAATATATTGGAAATGCTTATTTTTTGCTTTTTCTAACCACTCGTTCTTGCAGAAGTGGCTATTTTTACCCTGACGAGGCAACTCTATCTCCCTTTCACTGTCAAGGGCTGTCATACCTTCTCCCATTTTCCACTCTCCATTAGCAGAACACCAAACAAAACCTGCCTGCTCTTGCTTTCCATCAAGCTACCATGGACACCTGTATTCCTGGTAGGCATATAGCAGGACTGGTTCTTCCCCTGGTTGTGTTGTGCTGCAGCACAGGGGGCCTGTGGGGAGTACTTACTCTGGAGGTCCCACTCTATAAGTAATGTCACACATAGCAGAGCAGAGTGATCTAGGGTAGGGTGTCCCTGCCCATGGCAGGGGGATTGTATGATCCTTGTGGTCACTTCTAACCCTGACTGATTCTATGACGCTAACACAAAACAGAAGAACACCTATGAAAAGTCCCAAAACAGAACTAAAAAAACAAGTCTTCTTTAAATAGTTTGGACTCCATTTGAGTTTGGAATTGAAGTGGAAATGAGTTCACAAACTTGTCTTCCTTGTAACAACAATTCTACGGAATGTATAGAGATAGAAATTCACCCATTTTTAGTGAAGAAATATCTACCTTTCTCCTTCATGGCTACTTAAAACTCAGATGACATTAAATCCTCTTCATGCCACCCTTCACAGCCAGGAACCCAGCAACATGGGGACAAACAAACACACAACAGAAGCCAAGTACAGGGGAGGCAGCTAAGGCTGCCTGCAGTAGGAATGGCTTCTCTTCTGAGGATTTCAGTGCAGTCCTGGAGAAATCACACCAGCAATTTGTATAAATCACAATCCAGACAGGCTGACAACAAAAGTTTGACTACTTTTCATACTCCAAATCTCCGAACACTTTTTCTCTTGCAATGACACAGTGAAAAAGCTGATGATCATAAATATGGAGTGTATCACCCTGTCCTCTAACTCCCTCCTTATTGCTTTTACAGCATTAACACATGCATCTCAAATACATTAAACATGTGACATATAAAATCAGTTCGTGGGTTGTTTTTTTTTGGGGGGGGG
>VWZE01023140.1:309294-345550 GCA_013396675.1 Eubucco bourcierii
GTTGTCAAAATCCTGGGAAACCAAAACGTTGAAAATCGCTTGTCAAAACGTTCTGGGATGAAGTAGTTAAGCTGTCACCAACAGCTTAAGCACTGTTTATTTGAATATGTAAAGCAACTTTTGGGAGGGGAAAAAAAAAAAAAAAAAAAAAAAAAAAAAAAAAAACAAGCCACCAAAAGTACAGAGTCTGTTGTTGATCAGAGTTCTTTCTCCAGGCGCCTTAACTCTGCTTTCCTGGGGAAAGAAAACTTGGGGTGAAGCGTGAGGCCGCGCAGAACCGCAGGGACGCGAGGGCAGCGCTCTGCTGACACAGCTGCTCTGACAAAGTATGGCAATGGCATTACCATGGTACTACAGGATTATTACTCTGCAGCACCCATTATTTGCAAAGGAGTTACTCTCTGCTTGCCACGAAACAGCAAGAAGCATTTTGCAGTAACACAATAAATAACCCATGTCATCTCTCTATCTGTACCTCGTGCAGGAGCAGATACAGAGCCCATCTAAAGCCAGATCTATGAGAGCTGTAATAATGCCGGGATGACATGCCTCTTAAGCTGTTTACAGCTGACAGGCTAAGTGAAATGGTTTGACAAGGAAGAACACAGTATGTGTTGACAACCCTGCTTAGTTCATATTTGAAAGGCAAAATTAAAGTCATACTTTTACAAGGTGCAGAATTCTGCTCACTTGAAGGACATTCTCTTGAGTAAGGCATGGTATTAAGCCTCTGCCGTCCTCCTCCTCCTCCTCCTCCTGTTTTTATGTGTAAGCCACTAAGTGGCACACCTCAAAAACCAGTCCTGATTTCCTATCCCGACAATTGCTCCTGAAAACATATCATTTAGAAGAGTATGGAGAAGGTAACACTGAGAGCAGCCTTAAACGATCACCCTCTGTAATTTAAGGGAGCACAGCAACATATGGGCAGCATTTGGCTTTTCTTGCAGCAGGCAGCACCATTAGGAAAGAGCAAACATCAAACAAAGGCTGAGTACAAATCCCCTCTGTCCACAGAGACACTTTCACTTGATTACAGGATATGAGAGAAAAACATAAAACCAGAGTGAATCCTAAAAGAAGTAAGTAAGAGCTAAGTTAGGTCAGAGGAAAGGGCTGGAGACAAGCACTGGGCAAACCAGACCAGTTTGGCAGTACTTGTACAGTTGTAAGGCAAAGGGAACTGGAAGGCTCAAAGGACAAATGGTGGCAAATGGCTGGTCTCTCATTTTCACCTCGTCCTTGCTAATCCTGTGGGTTAGCAGCAAATAGGGTTGTCAGCATCTCACACAGTGAACAGAATGAAAGGAACTTAACGGGCTGGTCCAGTTACTACTGAAGAGGTTTTTTCATTGCAAAAGCTCTTGACAGTACTTTGCACCCTCACTGTCAGAGGCCATGAGAAACTATGAAGAGGAACCTCTTCCCTCCCACTTGGAGAGACAGTGACTTTGTTATTGTAGGGTAGATGCCCTGAAGAGGGACAAGCCAATGCCTGCTGCTCCTTTTCTGTGGATGAGCCCAGAGGTGGAGCTGCTAGCAACACCAGTCAGTCCAGATCTTTCAATGAGACCTGTAATTGATGAAAACGAGACAAAAGTTGCCAAATGAAATCATCTCACTGAGGGGAACTACCAGGAAAGCATTAGGAATATTCTGCACTTGGAGGCATAAGATGCAGTTGCCATTGCATTTATATCAGACGGACTCTACAAGCTCAGCTCACCAGAACCAGGGAGCTGCACTGCCAGTGATCAAGAGCAGCCCAGTTGCTGGTAGCACTTTCTTTACAGTAAAGCGAAGAGCTGAAGCCACCTGTAACCTTAGTCCAAACTTTGTATGCAGTGGTTCCAAATAGCTTCAGTCACAGCTCCATGTGCGGAGCCCCCACTGGCAGATCGTGAAGAAGGTCTGTCCAAAACTCCTGGTTGAAGCTGCAGTTCAGGAATCAGAATGGTGCTGAGTGGAAGCATTTTTTCAAACTAATGGAAGTTTTGTGTACATATTTCTTCCCACACATGAAGGTCATCAAATGTTTGTGTGCCAAATGTTAGAATTGATGCTATCCTAATGAACTCTGAAAACATTTTCCTGTCAAAGCAAATAGAACAATTTGACATCACTGATCCCAGCATCGACCAAAGAGGAAAAGCAAACAAACCATCAGTTAAAAAAACAGAGGGTTTTTTTTGTGCTCTAAGTTCAAGGATGTGAGTCCAGCAGTGCAATGACAAAGGGGAGCATGGTGCAGATGACAAAAGGGTTATGCTCACCACAGAGTCAGTTCTGAACAAAAGGGAATACCTCAGCAGCACAGTCAGAGATGCATGGGTGCTGCTACTTCCTCCTACCACATGGCACACGTTGAGATCCTTTGTGCCTGTTCTGGGTTATTACCTAACACATGCCACAGGCACCTGAATGGAGAGCAAAATCTACTACCAAACCCTGTCAGAAATCGCAAATGGATTACACTCTTAGAAGTAAACCAGCAGGTCTCAACTTGTCTATCAAGAAACCTTTCTTTTTTCTTTCTATTGGAGCTGCTTACCCTTGTGACCTTCTTCTCCATCTCCTAGGGCATCCCCCAAGCCATCTACCCCTGTATAATCCATGGAGTGTCAATTCTACTGCAAATGGATGCAAGCACAAAGAAAGTCTATCCTACAGTTAAGCTGCTAAATTGGAGTATGAGAGATCCAAATTTCTTCCTTTCTAACACATCATTCCTTGGTATATTTGTGAAACCATACTGTGTGGGAAATAACTACACCTCCTCCTTTGCCTCTTCTGCTTGTTCAGGAATTTGGGACAGAGTTTGTCTTGCTGTGCACAGTTTCTAGAAAAGAAGAGCCCAGTCACAATCTCTGTAGGTAGCTGGTAGTTCAGTATACAACTAATTAAAGCTAATTTTACTGTCCACATTGCACAGAGGGAAAGAGAGAGACTTTCTGCAGAGCACACAGGGGATCTGCAAGCCTGGTGAAAGTAGCTAAGTAACAAGCACTGATGAAGTTCCCAACTAATGTTTCTCCTTAGTTGCTTTGGCCTTGTTGTGGAGGAGATTTTTCACAAAAATTGCTACAGGATGGAAGTCCTGCTGAAAAGTACAATGTTAAATTTGGGAATGATGGCAGAGGAACCAGAGCAGAATTAAAAGGATGAAGCATACTTTGTCGCTCCCTACATCAAACACATTTCCATTTTATTTACTGTTTTAATTTCCAGTTTTCCCATGCTCACCCTGTGCCATCACCTATGTTTCTCAAACCAAAAGGTATTATCTCAGCCTCCATTTCTCCAAAAGTCAATTCTAATCTCACTCACTCTCCAGCCCTGCAGTTTTCCTTCTCCTTGACAAGCCTGACCGCTTAAATTTCTATCTGCTCAGATGTTTACCCCCACCCCTTTCTGTTCCCATCTCATTTCTTCCCCTTCCAGTTTTTGTGATGCCATCATACATCTATGCCAGCACACAGAACATGCAGCAACAGACATATAGATCCTGACTGTGTTCAGGAAAGGGGAAAGGTTGAAGTGAATAACATCCTGCGTATGAATGATTCCCTTGCTTGCCATACTACAGTGAGCTGTGCTTTCATATCCTGTGATGGATGTGAGTTACGGGTCACTCCCTCACTTGTGAAAATAAATGTACAACACTTACCAATGGCTGTACTGTGTGCTGCAAAATTTTATCACTTCAGATTTATACACTTAGCAGACTAATCACACAAACAACACAGGTATAGCACAAAACCTCTACCACCAAGAGTTTTCTGTAGAGACAGACAGATGCAAAATCGCCCTTAGCAATGAAGTGGTGCTACATTATCCAGAGGAGACATTTTATGTTCAAAGAGTCTATCATATCCAGAGTTTGCCCTGGGTGGACTTAGCATGTGAAAAGCAATATTTAAGTGATTTGCTGAACTGGCCTAATAGCACAAAACACTCCTGGCTCTATTTGCTTATAAATACATTTCAAGGCACTGATTGAAGTCTGTAGAGCCCTAAATGGTCTGGGACCCAGCTACTTAAGAGATATCATCTCTCCTTGTAAATCTTACGTGGTAATTGGGAAGCGTCACTTGCTCCTGCTTTATTTTCCTTGGTGGACAGTGGGGTTCTTTTAACAGAAAATGCACCAGCCTGGAACATCTCCTCATCAGCCTTCACACACAACAATGCTTCAGAGGAACATTTCAAGGAGAAATACCAAGCTGATCTCTTCAACGTGACAAACATCACTTATCTTTAACATTATGCTAGTGACAGAGGGCCTAGGAGTGACTAGAGGGACATATACTCAGGAAAGCTGTTCCAGAAATCTTTGCTCCTCCTCCCAGAACCACAGAGAGACATTGTAAGAGCTGAGAAATCACACTCTTGTATGAGCTACCTGACTTTCACAGTATCACCAAGGTTGGAAGAGACCTCAAAGATCATCAAGTCCAACCCATCACCACAGACCTCAAGACCAGACCATGGCACCAAGTGCCACTTCCAAATCCGCCTTGAACACCTCCAGGGACGGTGACTCCACCACCTCCCTGGGCAGCCCATTCCAGCAGTCAATGACTCTCTCAGGCAAGAACTTTCTCCTCACCTCCAGCCTAAACTTCCCCTGGCACAGCTTGAGACTGTGTCCTCTTGTTCTGCTGCTGCTTGCCTGAGAGAAGAAGGTAACCTCCCCCTGGCTACAACCACCCTTCAGGTAGTTGTAGACAGCAAGAAGGTCTCCCCTGAGCCTCCTCTTCTCCAGGCTAACCAATCCCAGCTCCCTCAGCCTCTCTTCATAGGGCTGCGCCCGAGGCCACTCCCCAGCCTCGTTGCCCTTCTCTGGACACGCTCAAGCACCTCAATGTCCTTCTTAAACTGAGGGGTCCAGAACTGGACACAGTACTCAAGGTGTGGTCTAAGCAGTGCAGAGTACAGGGGGAGAATGACCTCCCTGCTCCTGCTGGCCACACTATTGCTGATGCAGGCCAGGATGCCATTGGCCTTCTTGGCACCTGGGCACACTGCTATCCACAAGCCCTGCGTTGTCCTGGCATCTGGGTAAGGTCACCAGAGAGACTAGAATCCCCCTGCTGAACCCAGCTCCATCAAGGCTCCCTTGAAACATTTACAGTGCCACTGGCACATCTTAGCTAATGAGAGTGGGTCCTGGCCACTTGTGTTTTATTTACAACTGTGTGTTCCATTCCAGGTTCATTTTAACTGGCATGAGTTGCTGAAGCACTAGATGCTCTTATCTGCTTCCCCCAAGGGAAACAGATACATAAACTACATAAGATTGCAGGTTTTTAAGATTAAATACTATAAACACCGCTTAAATTATATGCTTTTTATCCCTGTAAGGAACTCTTGTTCGTGGCATTCTGTTCCAAGTTTCCAAAATAATTTTTACTTACATTCTCATTTAGAAGCATTTAAAGCACAGACAAGAGGGAACACATTTGTGAACATAATTGGCAACAGAGAGCTCAGGTCTGCCTCTCACTTACCCCTAAACCTCAGAAGACAACAGAAGAAACACCCACGTCAGCCACAGAGGAAACATCCAGGGCAGGCAAGACCACTCAGGGCAGGCCTGCAAAGGTTCCTCCACAGGGTACCAGAGGGTTCCCCAGCAATGAGGAAAGGTGGTCTCAGCACAACTATGCCTTGAAATCAAAGAAACTATTGCCTTAAGCTCTGTTTTCATGACATGGGCAAAGATTACCAGGGTCACCTTCTGGAGAGATAGTTTGATTCCTTGTCTTTTCAGGAAGACTGTCCTCATGACAAGGAGCAGAGAAAGACAAGTAGCCATCTGATGGGTAACAGCCTCAGTGGGTTGTTTTGCTGCTTGCTTTAGTTCGCTGGCTTAAAAGGGTCAGCAACCTTCATCCTGAAGACCTTATCAGAGAAGTAGCTTTGAGCAAAACATATAATTAACCTTTGGAACTTGCTGTAGCAGGATATCATTGAGGAAGCACACAAGAGAGATTCTCATTTTTTAAAAAAGGATAGCTCTAAGGACACTATCAAATATTCTCAGTATTTTCACTACAGAGAATTCACTGGTAACAGCCACTAAGCACTGGGCTCCTGGGAATCAAGAACAAACAAGCCGGGGACTGATAAATTCTTCACTCACCAAATGGCAGGTGAGTATGATTGGCAAAACAAATAATATGAACATAGCCTGTTTGAAGTCTTCAGAAACAGCCACTCTCAGAGGCAGGAACAGAAACTAGAGCTGGTAAATGGATATTTGACCCACTCTATTACAGCAATTTTTGTGTCCGGCTTTTTGCTTCATGCGCACTTACTTGCTAGCTCCCAAGTGATGTCCCTTCACAATCTGAGAAAGATTAACCAAAAGTACATAAGCCCCAGGTTGACCACAAAAGCTTAACATGCAAGTTGAAAGCAGTGTACATACAGAGAAGATTTCAAAATTAAATACTCAGGAACCAACTGAAAACATTTTATTTTACTGCGCTGGAGACTCAAATGGCTTTGGCTAAGAAGAACCCAACTGACAAACCTGTCTGAGAATGACATCCTTTAAAGTGGCTTCTGTCAGATTTAGGGGGGAAAAAAGGAAAATCTCTGGGTTAGAGGGACAGGGCAGCAGACAAGAGACATGAGATACTTGGAATGTGCTGACATTTGGAATACTTTGAAGCACTTAAGACTCACAACTTTTCTTCAAGACAGGGAAGGTCTGAAATGTGCAGCATATGCTGAACCATAATGGCAGCAAGAGGGTGTAGCAAGGACCTTTGCCAACAGGGTGCTGCAATTTCTCCCACTTTGTTACCACCACCATAAGCAAGAAAACATCTTTAGCTACTGAGTGAACTTATCAGAGGAGCAGAAACTGTAGCTACGTTTCTAGCACCATGTAACTATCTACCTGGCATTAACAGGACTCTGTCCTCAGCAGGGTAACTCATCCTGGATCCCTTCATATCTATCAGTTTATTCTTGGTTTGAACGGGTAAGCCTTTAGATTTGATCCAAAGTATCTTCACAAGCTCTTTAAAAAAATAAATAAATAATCACTGTAGCTTTGATTTCAACATTTCTCTACACAAAGCCAAAATNCAAAACCTAACAAAAGCCCCTGCAGCCTTGTGAAACATGGGAAGAGAAACTGTGCTGTGAGTTCTGACACTAATAAAACCAAAGCTGCATTGATTCTAGAGAACTTATTGAACAAAATTTAGTTAGGGTCTTTTTGTTTTGTTTTAATGATTGCACACCACTTAATTTTTATGAGCTCCATTATGCCTTTAAGACACATCCCAACAGAGGGTTGAGGTGAAAAAGCCTCTCCAGGGAGTACACAGCAGCAGAAAATACCTTTGGGACATGCAGGAGTTGAGCAGTTAATCCTTCCTAGGCATGTGTTTGTTGTTACCTACTTGGAGATCTTGTACTTCCTGGTGAAAAAGCCAATCTGTGGGCCCATAAGTTTCTCCCTCTTTCTGTACAGTGTGCCCAGGTGTCAAACCTCCCTTGAGGCACAACAGCTGCAGATTTTTCATGAACAAGATATTCATCTTGGGGACCTGGTCCCTTCACCACCTTTCCATCACCAAAACTTGGGCTTTCTCAGGAAGCACAGAGATTGTATGCCTCAGATATCCCAAGGTAGCCAATGCTGGAAAGTTTGTTTTTAAAAACTCTAAGTTGCTCACTCCACAGAATGTGTAATGACTTAAAACATTGAAAGTGTTAAAAAGTCAGACATAAGAGTGAACTGCTCCTCTCATCTGCCCAACAGGCCAAGCCCTTCAGCCCCTCTCCTTCCCCAGCGATAGAGACAGGAACAAGGACTGATGCAAAGTTAACTGGGTAGGGGGATGGTTGATCAATACTATGCAGCCCTGTTACACTAACCTTACCCCACTTTGGCCTAATTCTTTCCTGAAGCAGAGACCAGAGCTCTGCCTTTTTGGGAGGCACCATGCAGCATTAAGCTCTAGGGCTACTGCACATCAACCTCCTTCCTGATAAGCAGGTGCTATTCCTTCCACTTCACTTGCCAGATGAGAGGACTGTAAGCTTCCCTGGAAAAACAACTTTTTGTGCCTGAAGAAAACACTAGAAATGTCATAAAACATTGTTCATAGTATTTAGGATCCTTGGAACAACTTCAAAGAAAATTCCACCAGGTACAAAATCTATTCTACAGCTTCTCAATTACATCGTCCCTCTCCTCAGTGTTGTGCAGTGAAACATGCATCATTCCAAAAAACCAGGTACAGGTCCTTGCTTTAATCCATGAATGTAAAAACATTTCCTTAGGACTGTCCAGAGAGGTGGTGGAGTCACTGTCCCTGGAGGCGTTCAAGAAAAGACAGGATGAGGCACTAAAGTGTCATGGTCTAGTTGATTGGTTGGGCTGGATGAACTTGGAGATCTTCCACAGAATCTGGTTGATTCTGAGACCTCCTTTTACAAAGAAATTTGCAGTCCTAAAACTCAGCGTGCAGCACCTGGGCTCCCCAAAGTCTACCATCCCAGTTCCTGCAGCAAACAGCCAGGTCTGTGTTGCAAATACCAAGTTCTGTCCTTCAGGGGAGAGGTGCTGGCCCTGCATCCTGAGAGGTGCCACAAGTCACAGCCTGTCTCTGAAGTGGTCCAGCTGTCAGCACAACATCTGCAGAGCAGAGCTGGGCTGCTCCCAGGACAGCTGCTAAAGGTTGCCTGACCGCTCTAGTTAGGCCACTAGCCCCTTAACTTCACTCTCTTTGTGAGGTGACCACACTTAGCATGTGGTGTGACAGCAGCAACAGGACAGACCTGATGCTCATCTTCCTGGACTGCTCTAGCTGAGCTGCACCATGTCCTCCCCTGCTGCTTGTCCCTGTACATAGAAGCTGTATGTCTTGGACATTCAGCTCATGTCTTCCTTTCTTTGGCCTCTGCCTTCGTTCCATTTTAGGTCTCAAGGTGTGCATTATAAGGAGTGTTTAGAAAAGCGAAAAAAGGAAATGCTGGACAAGTCAGAGCAGAAATTCAAACTGGGTCTAGCACCAAAAAGTACTTCCCCACCTCCCCACCCCCAGAACAAATAAGAACTGTCCATATTTACTATCCAAATGTACAAACCACACTACCAAATGGATCACCAAGATGACAGGGGCAGCTGGCAGCCCCTCGTTCTCCTGCCAACACCCAACTGGTGGCACTCTGCATCTCAACTTTACATCCCACCACGGTCGGGCAGCCCCAGTGAAGAGCTGTCCACGACTGTCCCCACCAGAGCTGTGTGAAGTCTCAGAGCACTGCCACCCAGGATGGCTCCTCCAAAGTGAGGGATAAAGGAACAGCAGGATTGATACTGTGTCTAATGTGGCACAAGGTTCCCTCGGCACAACGTGGCCCAGCTAATGAATGGCACTGCCCCAAGTGCAAACAAGGTGGCAAAGGTTCTGCTTTCAAAGCCACTGCACTGCACTTCATCGAAGATCTTTTTTTTTCCCCCCCTAAAAAAGTTTTAATATACACACTAAATTAAGCTTGAGAAAAGGGGACATTTCATCTTTAATCTATTTACTTCTGAATATTTAACATACAATTCTGGCACCAATCACCAGATTTAACTGGAAAATTACTCACTAATCTGTTTGCTTATTTGGAATAATTGGGTAGGCTGCCAGGGAAGAGGATTTCCTACCCTGTTTAATATCTCAGTTAGTAGTCCAATTTCAGCTTGGCGGCATAATTACTCTGACAGAGCTGTAGCCACAGGGCCTGTGAGTGGGGCTGCTTTTTAAACCGTAAATTATGGAGGATTAGCATTTATGAATTTTAAATCAGGGCTGTGGTAGGAGACACTAAAGCTGCTTAGAGCTTGCAAACCACTGCATTCAATCACCAGTCATTAACACGTTCCTACCCAAGACTTTCTGCAATCACATTTAATAAAAAGGTATTTCTAATTTGCTTTAGAATATTGTGGCTCTGTGTCTTCAGCACAACGCCAGGGATAAGGAAATCCACTTTCCAGGAGAAAAAAAAAATAAAAATCACAATTTAATCTGACCCAAATTTGCCTCCCACGTGAGATGTTAAAGGGCTATCTCTTCTGTCCAATTTCTAGCATTTCTTCTGCCAGATGGAAAACATGTGTTTGAACCCTTCTGTACTTCAACAATTACAAAAATCAAACCTGCTGAAAAACAGAGCTGCAATGTGGCTGATCAGCAGAGATCTGAACTCTGCCATCCCCCTAGCTCAGGAGCTTTGGCTTGGGAGCTCTCCGCTGTTGTGTTTGCCTGTCAGGCTCCCGACAAATCATTATGGGGTAAATCCTTCCTTTGATGTAGGCATGTAACTTCTTTTAAGGCCAATGAGAGTTATGTACATGCACTGAGGGCAGAATATTTTATGCCCTGAAGAAGTCGTCTTAGGGAAAAAAAAAAAAAGCCAAAAATCACACTGCTTTGAACTTCGAAGTTGCTCCACTCAGGAGTCTAAAGAGCTGTGAAGCTGTAAGACTTGCATCCAAATGCAAATGCTGAGCCCCTTCTTCCTCCTAAATCATTGCAGCACGACTGTTCCAAAGACACACAGAGAAAGCCTACAATTTTCACACTGAGCTTTCATCAGCTGCATATATGTCCAGAAGAAACACATAGATACATAAAACCTACTAACAAAACCAACCAACCAACGAAGCAAAACTCAAATAACAAAGCAAAACCCAACCAACAAAGCAAAACCCAACCAAACAAAAAACCAACCAAACAAACAAAAACCCACACACATTAAAAAAAAAAAAAAAAAAAAAAAGGACAGAACATATATTTGAGTGGAAGTCATATACAGGGGAGGAAAAAAAGTAAAAATATGTGACAAAGAATAAAACTTTAACCAGCACCTGTCATTCAGACCTAAGGAAAACACAGGCAATTTAAAAGGAGTCTGACTGAACTCCTCCCACTGCATCCCTGTGTAATTATCCCAGAAACTCAGAAGAGCTCCGAGTACTCAAAGCCACCTCCAGGAAGGGACAGGAAGCATTCCCCTGTCTTTGCATGGTGACAGAGATTTGTACCCCCACCTCAGAGCCAGCCAGCAGTGACCTCTGACATAAGCAGGATACCAACCAATGCTGCATTACACTACCATCACCAATGCTATTCACTAAAGCAATCAGATGATTTAGGATTCCAAAACCTCCCTGAAAGTCGCTGGAAATGAGGCACTTTGAAAAGTCGACACTTTTGAAAATGCCTTTTAATCTCCTAAATTACTCACGCTTTTGAAAACTTTACTCATGCTAAGTACTTTAGGGGCCTCAGTCAGTGAAAGCTAAACTGAAAAATGCTAAGGAAGGACCATTTAGACAGAACCCTGCTCAGCTCTTATCTCTCTTCTATCCTCCTAGCAACAATAGACAGAAGGAAAGCAGAGCTCTTGGCAACACCAGCCCTGTGCCAAGAATTTGTCTGACGGAGTGGCAGGTCCCTGGACCCTATTAAGGCTAGTCAAACAGATGGATTTCCTCCCCTGCTGCAACCAGAGCAGACTTTTTCTAGCTGACCTCCTCCTTCCAAAGGCTGAATGGTTGCCACCACTTCTTCCCAAACAACGAGAAAGATGCAGTCCTTAGTGCTGCAGGAGGAACAAGTTGATCACTCTGCAAAACTGTCCATGTCTTGAGCAACAACTCTATGCATTGCTCCTCTTGATAACTCGCCTGCACACATGCTATGAAACGAGAAACATTTCTTCATTATTCTTTTTGCCTGCACTGTGAGTGTGCACACAGCATGGGGACAAAGGTTTTAAGAACAGAGGGAAAGCAGCATCTGTTTGGTATTCAGAGGCTGAGGTGCTGCTAAGTGGCTTCCCTCACTTTAAGGAGCAGTTAGAGGACAAAGAATGGATGCAGGCAGGTGACCAGGATGAAATGCTCCCCAGAGTGCATATATATATTTGTGATTGACTTAGTGCTGCTTTTCTAGATCACCCTCAGGAACCTCAGCACGTCTCAGGACTCAGTCCCTAACAAATAAGAGCAGTGTTCAACCTCTAATTACAAGGGTTATTCTTTGCAGGTAAGAATAGAGTGGAGTAAGCCACCCTCACCTCATCTAAAACACCTCTTCAAACACACTCATCCAGATCATCTATCATACTGTGGGAGGGTAAAGGGGCACCATGTGAGGAACCGGGGAAAAAAAGCCATTTCAAAAGCTGTGCATTGTTTGGAATAGCACCAAACAGCAGGATGTTCCCCAGGGCTCTTCAAGTTGGCTTTGGGAGCATTGCTGTGATCTCTGCAGAGACAGCACAAGAGCTACAACCGAGACCAGATTCAAACCCCTGACAATCAAAGTCTGAAAGGAAAAAAACCCAAAAACTAAGCAATTTGGGCTCAACTCCTACACATTGTCTCTAAGCAGCTTCAATTCCTCAGCATTTGGGCAAAGAGCTAGAGCACTTTCTTCCTCCTGTCTGTAATATGTAATTTGCCTTAAATGTTGGCTGCAGCCAGAAGTTACATTTTAGTCCTCATAAATCAAAGGAAGAGGAATATCCTCTGCTTTTAATGTTTATATTGTAATATTTCTAAATACATCCAAATCCCTTCTCATCCCACAGGGTTTCTTATCTGTGGCTCTGAAAGTATCTCAAAACTTGCAAAAGAAGCAAACACTTCTTCCCCTAAGGCAAGGAGGAGGAGGGGAGTTTGCACCATATATATAATGACCGATATAACTTTGACTTGGAAATCTCTCTTCAATAGGCTTAATATGCTTCCTGTGCCTGAGAAATATATAATGTATAAAGCAATCCTGCCTGCCTCCTCCTCAAAGCCACCTGAACAATCTCCTTTCATTGGCCATGGGGCTTTACAAGAGGCTCCTCTGTAGAACCAGGTGGCTCAGCATATGGCCTTACTTTTCTGCCACTGCAGCTAGAAGCATTTCAGACAGATAATTTACCTCAAAGATTGGTTACTGGCCAGCAGAGCCAATACCATTTCCTGTGACATAGGAGAGGATCCAGTATTGCTCTGGGTCCTTTCCAAGATTCAGTCCTTCTCACCTTACATAAGAAAATTTGGGAAAGCAGTCAATGAGATGCTAGGAACAAGAGAGTCCCTGACTCACTTAAGAGTTGTGTTCGATCACAGGTAGCATAAAATACTCCATCAAATAATATGGTGATGGCCACTTGAAGGAAAAGTAAAAATCTTTGTAGATACTGCTGCGTGAAGGCTGGTAGCAAAGGGTACACAGAGTCCAACACTTGAAAGGCTCAAAGCCTGGATAACTGTACAGTCCTGCAAGCTGTAGCCTTTTGCTATTTGTGAGAAGGGAGTAAAGATCTCAGGTCACTGCTTCAAGGGGACAAAAATCAGTTTAACCCATCTTACCCATCCAGAGTAGAAGAGCTTGATGGTTGTGGAGCACAGGTGATACATTTCTGCAGAGAACAGCTCCAAACACAACCTCATTCATAGCATTTTACTGATACCAGCTCTAGCTCTCAAGTCCTGCTTCACAGTACTGTGAAATCAAGTGTTTCACATTGCCGTTTGTCGTACTTCTGGTCTTAGGGCACATGGTTACATCGATGCCTCAAAACGATGCAGCATGCTGAATGCTTTCCACAACCTTCCATGTCTGTGTGTGAATTTTCTTTAGCTCTATGAGCCAAGTACTCAATGAATGACAGTTGAGACTACTTTCATTAGTGTTAAGGAGAGAGCTAAAGAGTCAAAGCATGTGAGTCAGTTCTTATGTGCAGCTTGATAGAATCATAGAATGGTAGGGTTGGAAGGGACCTCAAGGATCAGCTAGTTTCAACCCCCTGACATAGGCAGCGACACCTCCCACTAGTACAGCTCACTCAAGGCCTCCTCCAACCTGGCCTTGAACACCTCCAGGGAGGGAGCAGCCACAACCTCCCTGGGCAACCTGTGCCAGTGCCTCACCACCCTCACTGCAAAGAACTTCCTCCTAACATCCAGTCTAAATCTCCCCTCTACCAGTTTAAACCAATTGCCCCTTGTCCTGTCATTGCAAGACCTTGTCATTAGTCCCTCCCCAGCCTTTCTGTAGGTCCCCTTCAGATCCTGGAAGGCTACTCTAAGGTCTGCTTGAAGCCTTCTCTTCTCCAGCCTGCAGAGCCCCAACTCTCTCAGCCTGTCCTCATAGCAGAGCTGCTACAACCTTCTGAGCATCTTTGTGGCCTCCTCTGAACCCCCTCCAACAGTTCCATGTCCTTCCTGTGCTGGGGGCTCCAGAACTGCACACAGGACTATATCCATGTACTGTAGAGAGCATGATCTCGTAAAGACAAGGTTTAAAAACAAGTCTCTCGTTGGAAAACAGGAGGGGCTCGTTGCTGAAAGATGTACTGGTCAGGCCCACAGAAATTTTGAGAGACAGGAGATCAATGAGTGTGCCACCTAACTGCACCCTGAGCAACCAAAGCCCCAGTGCTGCAGCCACAGAAGTTTTGCAATGGTTTGTCTCCACCTGTGGCATTGAGAGAGAGGAGGGACAAAAGTGATTTGAATCCTGCAATGCCACCAAGCCAGGTCAGATATGCCCTCAGATATTACTGCACAGGATCAAGTCTCAAACATGCCTTATCTTAATGTTAAAACTCTTCTGAACGTATTGTGTTGCTTTACCACGTTCGGTGTCTTCCTCTGCTTCTTGGTTTAACTTGAGGCAGAAAGTACTGAGGCAAGGAGCAGAAGGGGCATCAGCTCAGAATTTCATACAGAGATGTTGCAGTAAGTCTTTGAGCTTCATTTTCTGCAGACTCTGTATGAAAGTTGGTAAAAATTCCACCATGTTCAGATGGAAGAGCACTTAATCTGCGGAACCACTGTCTCCTCGTGCACCTCCCTGGATGTCACAAAGAAATTCACCCATAGCCAAGTTGAGAGAACACCAAGGTCTTTTTGCTTTGCCGCTATCTGCCAGATGGCACCAAGCCAGGGACTCCTAGGCATTGGAAATTCCTTCAGTGTTGTAATGGGTCTATGGAAATAGGCATGTAGCATATGTAAAGAGGGTTCCTACTCCAGGATCACTCCTAAAGAATCAGAAGAGAGCAAGATGCTCTCTCTACTCTACCTAAAGCTTACCCTGTTAGTCTGCACAGGTTTCTACATTGTGGAGCTCCAAAAACCCTCCTTTAGTCTTCCAACCTTTGAAATACAGAAAGCTCCAAGAGTAGGATTCCTGAATTGCAAACTACAGCTGATCTATCCCACCAAATGGATCTCAAGTCAGATCCACAGCTGGTGTGACTGACTTCAGTGCAGCTAGACGGATTTACGCTGCCCGAGGATCTGCTCTTCCACAATTAGTGACATCTCAATTTCCTTTTTAATAAGCAACAGGCTCTGTTCTAATGGGGTATACGGAAGGAGAGATGTAAAAGTTTATAATGTGAAAATTGATTATCATGTACTTCAGACTACTTCCTGTTGTGCCCTTTGTTTTGGTATGCCCTGTTTCGTTTTGTTACTCCAAGCTGTTTCACTTTCTCTGAACGATGCTATGAAATACATTAATTAGCTCATTATCTTCAGGGCAAAATCTTCAGTCCTTAAAAAACCCACATTCACTCAAAACCTTCCATGGACTTCATTAGGGATTCTGAAGGTGATGAGAGAGGACAGGACTGCAGCTACACCAAAACACACCAGATTTGCTTCTATTTGTCCACCTGCAGCTTAAAGAAAAGCAAACAACAAAGGCAAACCCAAAAACTGGGTTGGTTTGGTCGTTGGGTTTGGTTTTTTTTAATGTTCAAAATAAAATTGCTCTCAGATTCCCAACTCATACGTCAAAGTGTGAACCCAGAAGAACTTTTCAGGGCTTAGTCATAAACTTCCAAAACAGAGGAGAACAGAACAGACAGGTAACTTTACTTATGGCCCCACCAGAAGGTGCTGCAGAAATATGGTGATGTTGGCATCCTGAATTAGCCTCTAGAGCAGATAAAAATGATCTAAAGCTTTTATCTTCATAAATAAATCTTAATTAAGATAATGTCTTCCCAAAGCACAAAGTAAAGGAAGGTTTTAAAAAAGGAGAAGGAAAAAACCTCCACAAATGATTTGTCACACGCTCTCCCACTTTGAATTTAGGATCGGGCTGGGGTCATTTTGTAAAGAAAATAATGTTTCAGGCCCATCACGATTTGTGAAAGTCAGGTTAGAGTAAAAGCAAAATTCCCCACTGCCCTCACAAGATTTCTTGCCCTGTTCTTTTGTGACTACGGTAGAATGGGTGATGGATGGGAGGTTGTGCCTTTCTAGAGTTCTTGCTGTGTTTTGTGATAACTCATTATATTTCTTTCTTTACAAATAGCCCCATTAACACTCCGGAATTGAACAGAATCATAAAGCTTGAAACATCCCACTCCCATTCCAGTCGAGCTAGAGGTATTGTTTCATGAATTACAGAGCTGCCAAAACCTGATTTACCCGAGCGAAGCCTTCAAAGCCAAGTCACAGATATTTATTTATTTATTTAGGATTGTAAAAGAAAATACTTTTCACTGAGATAAGGATGATATAACCTAGCTACAGCTTTATTTAAATTGAATTATGTGTCTTTTCTATTTCTTCAACAATGTGGTTGATGGAAATGATTTAGTCCTTGGTCTTCTTTTTCTTTTTTTTTTTTTTTTTTTTTTTTTTTTTTTTTTTTTTTTTTTTTTTTTTTTTTTTNTTGACAAAACAGAAGGGAGTCAAAGCTCTTTCAAAGTCTCTGTGGCCTGAATAAAACCTTATATATTCTGAGATTAGATGTCACTCTTAGTCATATGATTCTAAACAAGACTACTATAATCCTCTCTGTTATGGAGATATTTATTTTTGTCTGAAAAACTTCAAAGCAGGCCGTGACAGATAATCAAAATCAAAATTTGCATTCCAATGAGGGTTTCTTTTTAATAAAGAATAATAATTCTCACAGCTCTTCTGTAAAGAATTGAGCTTTCTTACTTCAAGTTTCAGGGGACTGGGGTGTGGAGTTCTGGTTTTGGGGTTTTTTTCCATATTCTCCCATTCGTCACTACTCAGTAAAGTGTTTGCTACTTTTGGGCAGAATGCTGTACCAAATCAAGAAACACATCAATGAAATCAATTCCATCTTTCTTCAAAGATCACCATCAGTACAGAGTTTTATCACTGCCTTCCTAGGTGAATACTCCACAGACACAATCTTTTCCTCCAGGGACTGGAGCTGGCTTTCATAAAATGGTAAGGTTGGAAGGGACCTCAAGGATCATCCAGTTCCAGCCCCCTGCCATAGGCAGGGACACCTCCCACCAGAACAGGTCACTCAAGGCCTCATCCAATCTGGCCTTTCAGTGCACCTGAAGCAGCACAGGCAGTGGATGAACCTGCTTTTCCCAATGTGCATGCTTGCTTGAGTATTTCTCCCGTCCTCATTTGTGGTGGCAAGTGGGGAGCATCTGCAATGGTCTGTGGACCAGGACCTCAGCATGGCAAACCTACATCACACCACTGAAGATATTTGTGCCACTTCCTCTAGGGCAGATGAAGACACTCTGTGCTCGCAGGCATGCACACACAAACATCCCTCCCTCACATGGCTGTACATGCACAGCCAGGACTGGGAGCTCACCTATGGAAGTTGGAACAACTTTCTCCAACCTACCTACACCATTCCCTCTGAAAAAAATTCTTTTGGGTAGAAAACCCATTTGGTGCCCATCAGACTGCCAAGACCACTGCTCACCAAATCTTTATGGGGGTTGTGCACAGCTGAGGGAAATTCTTTTCCATTTCATGCTAAAGCACCGGCCCAGCCCATAGCCTTGCTATGGCATAGAATGCTATGTCCTTTCAGACTACTGTTGTTTCTTTCCTTCCAGTAGTATTAATTAAAATATTAAATACCCAGAAATAACACCACGCTCAGCACTGTGCATAAAATTATGCTGGAGCTGCCAGACTTCCAGTTTCTATCAATGAATTAATGCTAAAATGGAAGTATCATTCCTTTTTCCTATGCAAACCTCCTCTAACAGCATTCTAGGAGTCATCTCCTCCCAGGTACACATTTTCAGAGATGAAAATGTCTGCATGTGTCATAGGGGGGACTGTTTGGACTTTGCCTACCTGTTAACAGCTTACAGAAATGGTGAATTTGCAGACCTTGAATTGTCAGTTTCCTCAGTTCCTTATTTAAGCCACAAGTTAGGAAGCTCTTTGTAAAGAAGACCTGTGTGGAAATCGAGGACAGCTGCAGAAGGAAGAGTGAAAAGCAGCAAGGGTGGTCTGGCAATTCTAGCACACTTTTGCCAAGAGCTCCGGAAAGAGCTGAACAGAAACACCCCTCAATAGAAGTAACCTCGGGCTCCCACTTAATGTCACCCTGGCTTTGTACGTGAAGAGTCCGCTTCAGCCCCTTGGGAATGAAAGGCAATATATAGGACAAGGTGCCAAGAAACAAGGTTCTCTCTGGTGGGACTTTCTGGAGAAGCAGGGCAGTTATTTACATTTGTTTGGCATAAGCCAAAGAGGCAAGAGCCACTGGAGAATATCAGCTCAGCAGCCCTAAACGACCGTGAAATACTCCTGCCAGATCGGGCATTCGCTGGCAGGCTTTGGCAGGGGCTGGCAGCAGTCATCGCTCTCCCGCTCTGTGCCATTCACTTACAGACTTGTGCAGTCCCCTCTATGCAAAGCTGATTTTGTACCTCCTTTGTCATGTAAACGAGATACTGAAACACATCTCAGATCCCCTAAAGCAAAAAGGCTGCCTGCAAACTGCAAACCCTGACTTGTGTGGCAGACTGGTCAGCTGAGTCCAGCCAATGCCTCTCCAATATGCTGGGTTTTAATTTGACATTTCCTTTCCAGGCAGTAGAGCCTGTCCCACATTGGTTTTCATCCACTGTGGCACAATTGCTTTGTTACCACCTCTTCTTGTTTATTAATTGCTTCAATGGCGCTCGTTCCAAAGCAGCACTGGGTTGAAAAGCATATGAAGGAAACCTTAAAAAAAATAATTTGTGACTGCACATTACATGGGCTGCTTTGATATTCTGATCTCACTCCACTTAAGTACAGTTCTTGGAAGTGAAGGACAGTGGTGTAAGTCAATCTCAGTTAAATGCTAGCTTTGCTCATTTAACAATGCAATGGGCACACTTGGCCGTGTTCACTAAAATCTTGTTTGATACCAATTAAGCCTTAAAAAAAAAAAAAATCCATTAATACTCTCTGAATGCTTCTCAGACTCACTTCACAATTTATTTCAAAAAGACTCCAAGTTGGATGAAACTGCAAAGATCTGCCAAAGACTCAGCAAAAAGGGGTTGATTTGGAATAAATGGTACTTGCAATAACGATAAACCTCTGCATACCTTTCAAGTGGGCCCTAAATCTGTCTCTATCCTCTGCACCTTTAACTTTATCCTGCACAAAGCACTAGGCACTATTTTTTTTCTTGACAATATCTCTTATAATTGAAACTTTCTTAAAGAGCTACTTAGCAAGAACAGTCAGACTTCAGAATATTAATCCCCTGTTCTCAGGTACGCCACCTCCATTTCAGATGGTTCAGGTGAGGTCTGTTCAGTGTCAGCCTCCATTTTAATGGGAATGTATCACCAAAATATTTAGATGAGAAGAAAAAGGAAGACTATTTCCTCTTCCACCATGCTACCATACTACCCTACCAAGCTTTCATTTCATGCCTTGCTGAAACAATGTTTGAGGCCATTTACTCCTTTTCTATGAAGAGTTAATTTCATTTTTGTCCTTTACACCAAAACACAAAGACTGTAATAAGTAGATGCATGCCTGCAGCCTGTCTTGGTTTATTTTACTTCAGGGTTTGTTTTTTTTTGGGGGGGGGAGGTTGTTTCTGAAACTCCCACAGGTCCCAATTCCTGCTGAATAAGAGCATGCTTCCACATCATTTGCAAAAGTGCACCACAAAGATAAACCCAGCTCACATTGAAGCAGAGACAGCAGTTTTGCTGAGGGCTACCAGAGCAACTCATTTGGGATAGCAGGGCCCTGGTGGCTAAGATGGCAGACATCAACCAGAACAACAACACTTTTGGGGAACTGCCCTGACAAAGCTTCAAGTGGCACAAGGGTACCTATTATGACTGTTCCTCTATTTGGATGAGAATAAAAAAGAAAAACTATTTCCTCTTCCACCACACCACCATAATACCTCACCAAGCTTTTATTTCATGCCTTGCTGAAACAATGAAGCCATTTGTTCCTTTGCTATGAAGAGTTGCTTTCATTTTCATCCTTTACATCAAAACACAAAGACTGCAATAAGTAGATGTATGCCTGCAGCCTGTCTTGGTTTATTTTACTTCAGTTTTGTTTGTTTGGTTGGTTTTTTTTTTTTTTGGGGGGGGGGGGGGTGGCACTTCCCCCAGGGCCNTTGTTTCTGACACTCCCACAGGTCCCAATTCCTGCTGAATAAGAGCATGCTTCCATCTTACTTGCAAAAGTGCACCACGAAGATTGGCTTGGAAAAAAACCAAAGCAGCCAAACACTGAAGCAGAGACAGCAGTTTTGCTGAGGGCTGCCAGAAAGCAACACTCTTGGGACAGCAGGGCCCTGGTGGCTAAGACGGCAGACATCAAGCGGAACAACAACACTTTTGGGGAGCTGCCCTGACAAAGCTTCAAGTGGCACCAGGGTACCTATTATGACTGTTCTTCTATTTCTAAGCAAAATGATATCAAACAGACAGAAAAGACAGCCAATAATGAGAAACTTGCAGCTGTTCTCGAAGAAAGACTTTTTTTTTTTTATTGTACCCCAATCCAAAATACTTGAAACCAGCTTTATCAATAGCACTAAATCAGTATGATGATGATATGATGTCTCTTTAATCTTTTCTAAAACAAAATTTTTTGAACTTTTGAGCATGGCCTTCCCAAATGGGTTAGGTTCTTCTAAGACAGCATCAAACCTTCTTTTCCTTGCTTCCCATGTCAGCCCGAATCCCAATAGTTATGAAGCATAAAAAAAAGTTCAAAGTAAAATATAAATTACCATCCCCTTCAAACACAAGTAGAAGTCTTATTAAGTCTCTAGTGCTTGAATCACGTCCCATGTCTGTTCTTTAGACCTTTCTTCCTTTGTGAGGCATAAATGGACACATCTTATTGATTTTCTTTCAACCTGGATCACCTCGATTGCTGTGAATATGGCAGACAAATCCAACTCATTCTCCCGCAGGGAACGAGGAAGAATGCAGACGAGAAGCTGGGGAAAGTCTTCTCACAGTGGGATACCAGGAGTCATTACGCAAAAACCCAAGTCTAACTGCTTGTAATTCCAAGACCTTTTTCTTTTCAGCTCCTTCAAAAAAAAAAAAATTTCTTTTTTTTTTTCCCCCCTTAATGCTGAGAGCTCTTTCTTAAATTTTTTATGAATATCATTTTGGCTACCGTATCAATTTCTGAGGGTGTTTTGTTTAAGAAGAGAAGTCTCAAATAGGGCAGCGATGGCTGCGAACCTTGATAAATAAATATAGAGTTAATGATGAGTGACTGTAAACAGACACTGGTCAGAAAGAGAAAGTCAGAATCAGAGAAAGCATTGTTTGAAGCTTGACAAAAAGAACCTAGTTAAAACTTTTTCCTTCTAACTTGGCCTCACTTTGTATTTTTTTTTTTAATCATTTATAGACTTACTTTTCTAAGGACAATTGTATGAAATGAAAGGAAGTGTAAAAGTAGAAAGATTTCTGTGCCTTACACCAAACCACTTACTGTACATGAAAAAGGGATTTACTGAATCAATTTAGTTGTGTAGGGTTTTTTAAATCAAGTGAATGATTTCAGTGAAGTGGAAAAAGGTGGCAAGAATGTGCAGCACCCCAAGCTTTGCTCCTAAAAGCAATAGAAAAGACACAATTGAAATGCAGTGGGACCTCTGTGGATGAATTAGACAGACTGTGTACAGACACTTTGCAGTAACAATCTGCTTCTGAAAGGGATATATTAAGTGCTAACTGCACCGAGGACGTAAATTGAAGACACGATATCCAAGGACTAATTTCAAAGCACTCCTCCTTGTTAAATGAATTGCTGAAAGAGTAGGGTTTAAAAAGACTTTGTTTTGCATTAAAGGATTTGAACTACACCTATCAGCAGACTGAGCCTGCAAACTAATGCTACCGTAATAAACCCACCACTGTCTTATTGCCATCCCCTGAGCTACACCATCACAGCTGTAATGAGTTGAATTACTCCGAAGGTCCTCCATACTCCATGCAAAGTGCTGTGCCCCAGTGCTCAGTCTCTACCACATAAAATTAACATCACTTTTATAGTGTGAAAGGAAAGGTCTAGGTCATTAGTAATTTAACTACATAAAGTTCCAGAAAATGAGATCATTGACAGCAGACTTTTAATGCTTTTTAATGACATGTTTAGACACTGGTAACTATATTTTCAGTTATTTAAAATGAATTTAGGACAACATAAAATGTTATCTTCAGATATGGGTTTTCCATTGGCCTCCAGTCACATCGCTTCACAATATAATTCCGATATTGATATGGATAGAGCCTGGGGGATATATCAGAATAATTCTCCCCACAAACACCCATCCAAGTAAGTGATGCTGTTAGTCACAACTCACCCAGAAGGTTATCACCAAGCCCTGGATCGCTTACGTCCTCTCCATTACTGTGAATCCTCAGTATAGTCACTGATCAGAGGGTCCACAGGAATACCAAAGGAAGACAGAACACTGCAGACAGCACATGTAAGTATTTTAATGATAGATATCCCTTTGTTCATAGTATAATGCTTGGGAAAAGGAAGAAGTGATCATAGAACTGTTTGAGTTGAAAGTGACCTCAAAGATCATCTAGTTCTGACCTCTCCCCCTGCCATGGGACAGTGGCAGGGACAATTTCCACTAGACAAGGTCGTTGAAGGCCTCACTCAGCCTGGCCTTGAACACTTCCAGGGATGAAGCAATAGGTATCAGGAACAGGAAAAGAGTATTTAGGCAGGAAGCATGTCTTCTGGGTGTGCAAAGCTACCAAAAGGAATCACCTGTGTTGTAACTGAGAAATTTCCTCATGAATTGAAGTCACAGAGCTTTCATAAGAAGAGCTGGTGGGTGGAGATTAAATGTTATCCTTTCCAGGAAGATGGCATCCTTTTTGATAGCCTAGCAGACAGAGCACTGTTGGACAGGCTTAGAAACATATTCAGGCCTTCTTTCCCCTCAGACTTCTGCTATAACCTCGGACACATCCTTTACCTCTTCAGTACATCAGTTCCTCTATAACCACACATGAATATTGTAGGGCGCTATTCAAAGCACAGTAGTGGGAATTATACAACAATCTAATATAGTAATTTCAAGATTGGTTGTTCAGAAGAATTTAGGCACATTTTCCCCCATTTTAATTTTTAATAGAGACAGTAGAAGCACTGCATACAACTTGTAAGATCCAGCTACAGCACCTGGTAGAAGAATCCAGATGTTCCCCCTTCCAACAGCATCATTAAACATGAGGCTGGTGTGAAATATTTATAATGAAGGTGAATCATAGCCCACAGAGGAGGAATCTAGGGCTGAATCTCCTACTAGCATCAAGCACAAAAATGCAAATACACTGAACAAATATTGCATTAACTTTCAAATCACACGTTCTATGTCTCACAAAGTAAGACACAATTTAGTCCTGATGCAGGTGACAGGTGGTAGCAGGAGACTCCCAGTTTGGAACGAAGTATAAAGAACAGATATTGAAGGAAACACATCCAACAGCCAAGAATGTAGAAATCCAAGACTGCAAGTGACCACTTGGGCCAGGGAATCACCTTCACCCTCTCATAGTAAAGGACACCATAAAACCCCTTTCTTGAATTCACCTGTTTCCTCTTTAACTTGTTTTGGTCATTTGTGCCAGTCACTCTCACTAAGGCTGTTCTGAGCATTAAGGAAATTTCCTTTTTAACACAAGGCATTCTTTTCATGCTTAATTCATGCCTGTTCATTCCCCTGCCAGCACTGACCTCTAATTGAAACTGCTCTCACCAGCTCCCAGCCTTCTCCTTCAGTATTCCATTAAAAAAATGCTATTTCCTCCAAGCTTTTGTCCTGCAGAGCTAAAAAAGACAAGATGTTTGGTCTTCTCTAAGTTTAAGCTCACTCTGCATCTCTTCCGAATTAACCCTTACACATGGGAAGCCTCAACTATATTGTTGCTCCATGTCTTGCAAGATCACTCAATGCTTTCTTAATCTCTGCTGGTAAGACTTCATCTTACGCATCCTAGAGCCACTTCACCCACTTCCATTACCGTATCATGTTGACAGTTCCTAACCATTGACATCTCTGTCTCTTATTTCCAGCCCATGAGCTAACAGCAGAAATCTTATCATTAGCACAAGGTTGGGAGCAGAGGAGAATTCACAAGTGCTGACTACCTCTTGAGTACTGCATTTGGCTGACTCATTTCAGTTCCTAAACCATTCAACAAGCTGAATTACTAACATGTCCATGTACTACCCAAGCCTTTCCACTTTCCTTAGAGAACAGCAATCCACAATTTCCACTGCCCTACTAAAGGAAAAGTCTCTCAGAAGTATCTTGATCGGAAAGTAATTCACACTGTTCTGGTCCATGATTCCTAAACCTTCCATAAACTAAGTGAGACCAGTGGCTTCCACCTTCACAGGCAGACTCAAGAATTTCAGCTTTTCAAGAGCAGAAATCCATACAGAACACTGGCCAACTTACCATGCTGTCATCACCCACACTCAAGAAACACTCTTTTAGAAGCTGCACCACTGACTTGTGCATTCCTTCGATGAAACTCAAGCATCAATCATGTTACTTTAGAAAGAAAAAAAACAGATGAAGCCACCCACTACTCACCAGCATATTCAGGGCAATCTGTCAAGCACTCCCGAAGCTCACAGGTGTTTAGGAGAGTGTTTGACCTGTGATTAGACTTTTGCACCTGGTCAAAACTCGTTGTCCTCAATTTTAAATAGCGTCTACAGCCAAGCATGAGGCAAGGTCATACTCAGCTGCTTTGCTGTATGAAGCATAAGTTGAAATGGAATAATATTTGCAGCTCTCCTTTTTATTTTAGCTGTAATCTTGTAACTTGAAATGGAGATTGGATGGGAAACCTAGCAGATATTAAAAATATACTCTCAGACGTACTTGGTGACCAGGAAACTTAAGTCACTCTTTTTTTAATAACTCATGCACTTGATCATCTGCAAAGTAGAAGCGGTGCTTAGCACAGAAGCTGGTATTGAAGAGTCCTAGGCAGCCAAGACAATTGTTAACATTATTATTAAATTATGTGATCTACAATCAAAGCTAACATAATACCAGTACCTTGTATAAATGGATCTAAATGCCTCATGCTGGAGGAACAACAGGGCTTTTGCCTCCATTATCCATTCAGCTATTTTAGACTGGCTCAGGCTGTACTCATTTGGAACCTGAAAATTTTACAAGCTGTCCATCGGCCCAATCATAAAAAACTTAACAACTATCACCACACACAGCCTCGGGATTTCAAGCACTGATCTCTAGTGTTGTGCTTATTTGTTCAGCACAACAGTGGTCCTGAAGAGCTGATACACACTGAAACAAAATGCACTTTGAGAGAAGTGGTGCATTAAACCAGACTCCAATTCCTTCCTGGCACTGATAAAAGTTCTGCTAGGAGTTATTAGTTCCAACACACCCCTGCAACGCCACACAAGCTGATGGGCAATGAAGATCTACACAGTTCACAACAGCAAACTACTGTCACACAGCCTCCAGCCCTAGGAACATACATCCTAGGAATCCTCTCCCACTCTTCAGGCAGTACTTAGTGCATCTCATTGGCTTGAAACACAAGCAAGGTTCCTACTACTCCAAATAGGAAACTTGCTGCTTGCTTCAGAGAAGTACTGTCAGAACCCACCTAACTTACTTGGAGAACCTGGCTGAGCTTATTAATGTAAGAACAGCTTGTGCAAGACTTTTCCCAGTGTAAACAGAGATATGAAGCCTTGCTTGTGTACTCTTGCAAACCTCAGGCTATCATCACTTAGCTAAATGTCTGTGAAGTAGGTACTTATGTAGGAGATAGAGAAGAAAGGCAGGTTTTAGTGATTAACTGAGTAACCATAGCACGAACTGAGCACTGCTTTCTGTAAAGCTGCTCATGAGAGAGCGCAAATAAGAGCTGGCTGGAAAATACTGATAAAATATTGTCTCAAATTTCTATTTATCACCACAGCACTGTTTTATAAAACAGTACAATTTAAAAGAAGTCCTGGCTTCCCTTTTTTCCCCAGCAGGCAACCAGATCTTTGGATGTGGAATGTGGTAGGGATGGATGGAAATCTTGCACGTGCTTTTTGTGATGGATGTCTTTGAGGGATACTATTGCTGCTCCTGTCTGTCAGGCAGACACCTGATAAGTTGGTAACACATTTTGTTCCAAAAATGCCATTCCCCCATTTTCCCAAAGGGCATTGGCGCATGGTTTAAGCCAATCCTTCCACCCTGTTTTAGAGGGGTTATGTTTGGCTTGCTTTCTCCTGAATCAGCACTAAAAAAAATATTTCTGGAAAATGGAACAACTCTTGCAGAGGAGTATACTTAGTGGCTAGCTGCACTGCTGCTGCAGTTAATCCAATCAATACAGGATTCCAAAGTGGAATACAGATGATTTGGATTCTCTATAGGTAAGCATGCAGCAAGAGATGAAAAAGGTGTAAGTAGGTCCTCTCTCTCTCCTTTTTTCTGTCCAATAACAAGCACTCCAGTATTCTTGGAACTTAATTTTGAGATTTTATTACTTTTTACTACTGTACCCTTTCTCCTCATCTATAGACCCCCCTCACACCGATATTACTGTACTGTTTTACTACTGTACCCTTTCTCCTCATCTATAGACCCTCCTCACACCGATATTACTGTACTGTTTTACTACTGTACCCTTTCTCCTCATCTATAGACCCTCCTCACACCGATATTACTGTACTGTTTTACTACTGTACCCTTTCTCCTCATCTATAGACCCTCCTCACACCGATATTACTGTACTGTTTTACTACTGTACCCTTTCTCCTCATCTATAGACCCTCCTCACACCGATATTACTGTACTGTTTTACTACTGTACCCTTTCTCCTCATCTATAGACCCTCCTCACACCGATATTACTGTANCTTAATTCTATATTTCTGTCCTTTTTTACTACTGTACCCTTTCTCCTCATCTATAGACCCCCCTCACACCGATATTACTGTACTGTTTTACTACTGTACCCTTTCTCCTCATCTATAGACCCTCCTCACACCGATATTACTGTACTGTTTTACTACTGTACCCTTTCTCCTCATCTATAGACCCTCACACTGATATTTTTCAAAATCTATTCCTTACCCATTCCTACAATTGTAATAGCACATGGTTCTGTACTGCTCAGATAAGAGGAGCCTCTAACTGTTGGTCCATTGTAGCAAACCAAGGTGTGGTATTTTGCCATGATGTTCAGTAAGGACCAAGCTTTTCACCTATAGAATGTCACAACCAATTTGGGCCTGGGTGTCATGGGTTGTGAAGGGGAGAAAAAGCTGTATGGGGAGATTTTCAGGCAAGGAACTCACCTCACTGAAATCTTCTGTCACTTTCATCTGGCCTCCCAAATCCTTCCCATTCCATGATGCAACCAAGCTCTTTTACCGGTAAAAACTCTTTCCTGAAGAATTATATCATCAAACGACCACATAACAAAAGCCCACTTCTACCCCACTCTATCTTCAACGAGGCTAAGCAGCTCCCCACCTCAGCTGGGACCAGATGATGTACTTTATATGCACACACAGCTATAGGCACCCTCCTGCCCACGGATGGTGTTGCGTTGAAGAGAGCAGTACTGATTAACTTCTGTTTTATTTTGGGTGCCAAAGACTGAGAATACTTGGCTAGGGCTTATGCTTGAGTATGATGGCTGTTGGTTCTTCACTCCTCAGGAACAGCAGATTGTATTACTGACCTCAATATTAATTAGGTGTTCTGTGCATTGATAGAGTAGGAAAGGCAAATAGCTTTCTAACTCCTTATGTTTCACTAGAGAGTGATGGCAGCCAGAATATAAAGGACAGAGTAGGCATTTAATTTCAGCCTTAATGTCAGTTTAATGCCATGCCTGTTCCTACCTACATCAAAACAAAAATATATTCTTAATACAATAAGAGCAGTGATAACTACAGTTAAAAATTGTAGCTATTGTAGGAAAAATATTTTTGGGAATTCATTTTATGGCAGTATTTTTTAATTACTGATTTTTTTTTTTAACCCATCTATGAGATAAAATTTCTGCCATACACTTTGTTATTGCCCCAGATCTAAAAATCTGTATTAATTAGATCGATCAGCTAATCAATAGATGTCATATTCCTGTGATGAATAAAAGCCTGATATTCACAGGGGAAAATGAGTTGGAGTGACTTAGATGCTAGTAGATAAGAAACATCAATGCTCTTTGTATTTGAGTCAGTGAGAGGTCCTACTGCCAGCCCCATGCTCAGACTGCTAGGCTGCACCTGACTGTATCTCCATGGAACAGGTTACATCAGGCAACAGAATACTTCTTTATCTGGCCACAAATCTACTTTGACCAATTCCATCTCGCACTTCTAGAACTTCATCTGATTGCTACATCTAAACACTAGTCTTTTATCCTTTTCACTGTCTTACACTTGACCTGCTACATTTGAATACTTGTCTTTTATCCCTTTCACTGCCTTACACTTGACCTATTTGGAAGGACGAACTGTTATTAGCCCTGATCCTATACAAAACAACAAAAGAAACAAACAAACAAAAAAATAAACCAACAACAACAAAAAAAACCCCCACCACACCAAAAAGCACAAAACAAGGGGGTGGGGGGGAAGAGAGAGAAAAAAAGAAATGAAAGGTTTACATTAAGTACCTGTTTGGTAAAAGTAATTCCTTTTATAAGGAATTACTTATAAGGATCCTATTGTTCTAGATCCACTTCATATTATTTCCCCCCTTGCAAAGAAGGAACAGAGATCTCTAGACAAAAAAAAAAAAGTGTGAAGCTTCAGACTGTGAAGTATGTTCCAAACCTAAGTAACAGAATATTTTTTAAAAAAATATTAAGCTAAGTTAAAACAAATGATGAAAATGTTTCCTACAGAACTTGAAAGAATGGATTGTATAAATTATTTGTGTGAAAACAGCAGCACTTCCAAAGGTAAGGCTCAGAGCCCTGTTAAAAAATTCTAAAAATTAAACAAAAGAAGCCATTTTTTAAAAGAGATAAGGCTCAGTGGGATTTATTAATGCACATCTTTCAGAGATATCCTTACTGGTACAATGCAAGCAGTAGGTTAGCATGGACTTCCAAATTATATTTAATTGGACAATTATTCAAAGCGAAAAACCCAACACAGTAAACTAAGGAGGTCTTTAATAAACACCTTGTCTCTTCAAGAAAAAACAGGGAAGTCATTTACTGACCCAAGAGGCACAATTTTGTCTTTGGCAAATTTATTTTGAAGTAATTGCCGGCTGCAGGAGTAACAATTTTTTAAGGAAGAACAGGGTGCTCTCAGGCAGAATAATAAATGGATCTGTGCCCTGCATGACGGCCTAATCACATTAGAAAGATGTACATGTAGTTGTCTGAGGCAAATAGAGGAGGTACATCCCCTGCTCACCTAATGACAGGTAGCTTTCTGCTCTCTCCAGATCAGGACAGAATTAGAGGGATAAGACAAATGATTATATATTCATGCAGGCTTCACAGCTCTGCCTTCTTGGCCCTACTTTCCAGCGTAACACAAGTGCTCCCCTACAGAAGTCCTCTGCAGCCTCCAGAAGATTTTTCACTCATCTGCCCTCTACCAGCCAGTACTCCAGCACCAAGAACGAGTTCCATGTTTAACAGCATCACCTTTGAGAAGGCCTTGGCCTTTTCATAAACCCCAAATACTATAAAATCCATGGTGATTAATAGTTAATTAGAAGTTCAAATCAATATTTAAAATGCTGATATTCCTTCACCTCAGTGGGCAAAGAGTTGTACTAGGACTACCACTCTGCCTTTGGCAGGATATATCTGAAGGGGGCTACAGGAAGGCTGGGGAGGGACTATTGACAAGGTCTTGCAATGACAGGACAAAGGGCAATGTGTTAAAACTGGCAGAGGGGAGATTTAAACCTGATGTTAGGAAGAAGTTCTTTACAATAAAGGTGGTGAGACACTGGCAGAGGTTGCCCAGGGAGGTTGTGGCAGCTCCGTCCCTGGAGGTGTTCAAGGCCAGGTTGGAGGAGGCCTTGAGTGAGCTGTACTAGTGGGAGGTGTCCCTGCCTATGGCAGGGGATTGGAACTGGATGATCTTTGAGGTCCAACCTTACCATTCTATGATTCTATCTTTCAGATACAATGACCTTTGATAGCAAGACTTTGGGGTTCGGCCATATAAACTTGAAGGACAGACTGTAATTCTCTAGGTAGCCTGCATGCCTTACAGTACTGGCACAGAAACAGTAGAAAGCTGCAAAGAAAGAGGTCCAAGAATAATCCCTGAACTCCGCTACTGAGTATAAGACTTTCTTGCATGCATTATTTTGCCAGGAAGTTTCCAACTCCAAAGTCTTTTCTCCTTTGTCAAGGTCATTCTGGGCATGGGGACAGCAATGCTAAATAAGCATGCCTCGGTGAATGCTTTCCCCCCATTTCTGACTAAAAAAGCTGGGATCCTGCAGGGCAGATTACGATAAAAGACTTATTTGTGGGGAGTAGGAGATGTCTTTAGTGAAGTTAATAAGTTGTTCTTATTTTAGATGCTTTCATTACAGACACTGATAAATCTTAAGGCTAAGAGAGTACATGTAAGAGTAAGGAGTTGAAGGGCTCCTCAGCTCTGTGGCGATTATCTCTCTCTTAAGCGCATTGCCATGGGACATCTGGCTTCCAAATTTGTGCCTCTCCCGCGCAGATCTGAGGGCCAGCCTACCAATTATACATTCACACAGGTTGTAATAAATCAACAGCAGCCAAACTCTGACAAGGTGATGGCTGTTGACAGATAAAAACGATACACATTGTCACGCTGTTCTCCAAAAACAAACACATGCTTTTATCAGATTTTTTTTTTCTTTTAATCAAAAAATTGCCTCTTCCAACATAGAGTCACCTAATTTCACAGAGGACTAGCACTGCACAAGGTTCCCTCACCTAAACCTGAGTTGCATGTAAAGCTGGGTCCTCAAACAGGTTCTGAATTCACCTCCTGCTGCTGTCAAGGTAAAAACTGCTGCTCTGATCCTGGGTCAGCAACAGGCCCAAAGGTTGTTAACCATTTACCCTAAGAAGTGTGTTCTGTGCAGAATAAAGGACTCACCCCAAAACTATCCAAGGACAAAAGAGACTTGGATTTTTTCCTGAGTCAAACAGAGTCTGGATGACATATTTGCTTCAGTCAGGGACAAACACAGTCAGGATCTATCCAGCAAATAGATCTGTGTGGTGAATAGTGCCCACTCACCCCCTGGGTCTTGGGGGAATCAGTTGGCAATGTTAAGATTCTTCTTGCCTAACTTCAGCCCTATGAAAGTTAGGTGTCAAAGTTGATTTTCTAGACAGCAGCAAAGGTAATTAATCTCAAAAGCACTACTTACAGAGGCAATGTGAGTTCAGCTTTCAAAGTGCCCTGGGCTCTGCAGTGATGACAGGGGACATCAGATTGCTCACTCCCACAAATAGTTCAAATTCAGGTGAAATAATTCCATTGGTATATTCAAAACTGATCCCTCTCTTTCCAAATCCTGAACAAAGTTGTAATGTTCCAACCTGAACATGCTACCAAGTGATACCACAAAATGTGATTGAAGTGACAAACATTTTCCAATGGACCTTTATGAATGGTTGTAAACTACATGAATTATCACAAAGGTTTGATCATTGGAAAAAAAAAATAAATAAATAGTGAGAAGCAAGAGACTGCATTAATCAGGCTGGAATCTGTGCTAGCAATTCCCATTCAGAGAATAGGAATCTGTCCCAAAGCCACGGCGGTAATTTATCCACTGTGCTAAACTCCCTTGAAGAGACCAGGACTATTTTCACACCAAATCATGTGAAATACCTTTAAATCTGCAAAGAAGTCAAAAGACTGAGAGACCATCAAATTCTGCCAGTTCCCTTAATGAATGCAGCATAATCAAGCTCACCAAGAAGATCTTAATTCCTTCAGAATTTCTTGCACATCAGAGAAAACAGCATCTCCCAGGTATCTCTAACAAGCTTTGAGGCAAAGACAGTTTCTAGAGACTGGGCAGAAAGGCAACATGTTTGCCTCTAGCTCACTTCTGTTATTTGATAATGTTATCTACTGGAAAGATTTCATCAGACATAGGTTTTGAACTCTTTCTTATTGATTTCACTTATTTTAATTGTTAGCTTTGTTTTGGGGTTTTGTTTGTTTGTGGTTTTTTGGTTTGGGGGTTTTGGGGTTGTTGGTTTATTGTTTTGCTTTGGTTTTTTGTTTGTTTGTTTTTCTGGAGGGGGTGTGTGGTTTTTTGTTTGGTTGGTTTTTTGACTGTTAAAAATAATTTTGCCTTCCTTTCCATTCTATTCCCACTAGTTAGCATGCTGCTTTGACCCTAGAACTGGCATGCCCCACAGTAATAAAACAAGGAATATGCAAACTTACAGGTTAGGCAATCTGTTCCCTTTCTGCTAAGGGAATATGATTCCCTTGACATGCACACTTCCTATTCTCATCCATGGTGTCAAAGAAACCATTAATTGGTGGCAACCCAGGCAGAAAACTTGTATGCTTTATGGTAAATGCCATTCACCTTTATTGCACCAATTTACAGTCAGGTACTGAAACTTCAGAGCATGTCCTTGTCACTTTGTTTTGCCTTTTCTCACATGAAGTTCAGTACTATGGAAATCACTGCTGTTGTATGAGCTGTAGCTGTTGTGCAGAGCAGTGTGTCCAGCTTCTTAGTATCACAGTATCACCAGGGTTGGAAGAGACCTCAAAGATCATCAAGTCCAACCCATCACCACAGACCTCAAGACCAGACCGTGGCACCAAGTGCCACCTCCAAATCCGCCTTGAACACCTCCAGGGACGCTGACTCCACCACCTCCCTGGGCAGCCCATTCCAGCAGTCAATGACTCTCTCAGGCAAGAACTTTCTCCTCACCTCCAGCCTAAACTTCCCCTGGCACAGCTTGAGACTGTGTCCTCTTGTTCTGGTGCTGCTTGCCTGAGAGAAGAAGGTAACCTCCCCCTGGCTACAACCACCCTTCAAGGTAGTTGTAGACAGCAAGAAGGTCTCCCCTGAGCCTCCTCTTCTCCAGGCTAACCAATCCCAGCTCCCTCAGCCTCTCTCCATAGGGCTGTGCTCAAGGCCTCTCCCCAGCCTCGTTGCCCTTCTCTGGACACGCTCAAGCACCTCAATGTCCTTCTTCAATTGAGGGGCCCAGAACTGGACACAGGACTCAAGGTGTGGCCTAAACAGTGCAGAGTACAGGGAGAGAATGACCTCCCTGCTCCTGCTGGCCACACTATTGCTGATGCAGGCCAGGATGCCATTGTCTTGTTGGCCACCTGGGCACACTGCTGGCTCATGCTTAGGTGAGTGTCAATCAGCACCCCCAGATCCCTTTGTGTTTGGTTGCTCTCCAGCCACTTCCACCCCAGCCTGTAGCTCTGCATGGGGTTGTTGTGGCCAAAGTGCAGCACCTGGCACTTGGATTTGTTGAGCTCCATCCCCTTGGACTCTGCCCATCTGTCCAGGCAGTAGTCAGTTAGTAGTCAGCCTTGCCTTTGTTTCAACACTATATAACTTAACAGAGGTATGAGTTTTGTTTATAAATATTTTTGTAACTAATATGATTTCAGGAACCCATTTATTGCAGATTTTTAGCTGTGAAAACACATGTGGTAGTATGAATAATATTGGAATAACAGTATGGGACTTTCAAAACAAGTCTAAGGAAATTATTCACCCAGCTCACATTGTAATTCAGTAAGAATTAGGTAACTAATTCCCTCAGGTATTATCAAATTTTCAAAAATGTGAAGTGAAGAAAAGGACTGCAGCTGAATTCAGCTAGCTGGGGTACAAGGGGTCCCTGTGGGGAGCTGTATTGTCAGTAAGTACTCAGGCTGCCTTCTCTGACTTTGGTGCAGAAGTTAGTGAAAACCAGAGCAGAGAATGAGGAAAAAAAACAACAAATGGCTCATTCAGCTACTGCTGGTAAATTAGGGAACCTCAGAAGGTAGGAAAAATAAAGTATTACCAGGGTTGATATGAGAAGAAAGAAGGAAAAAGGAAGAATCTCGAGGATTAGGGAGGGACTGAAGAATCAGAAGAAATGAGATTAAAAAGTTAAAACTGGAAATAGGAGGAGCTGACAAAACCTCAAAGATCAAAGAGTACTCTGGATCTAGATTTTCATCATACTCTCAGGAGTCTGGAGAGATTCACAGAACTGAGGAGATTGTACTATGGTTTTAGGACAGTGATGAATTGCTTGAGCTGGAATATAACTATCAGGTCAGGAGAACTCTAAAGGAACAGCACAGGCCTGTTTTATCCATTTTTTTCTTGGAGGGAAAAAAAAAGTATCATGAAGGCTAGTGTATTTGGCTCTTTCAAGAACTGGATCAACTCCTTTCTCTGTCACAGATGCTTTCCATGACCTTCTTTAGCAATTTAGTTAACCTCACCTCTTCATCATATCCATTTCCCATTTGTAAAATGGAGGTAAGATTTTCCTCTCTTTCTCTTCTTTTAAAGGCAAAAGGTTGTCAGAGCAAGACTCTGTTTCTCTTATGTGTGTGTACAGCTCCCAAAACAATGGGGAGTTCATCCTAGAAACAAGCAGGGAAGTAACTTACCAAACAATACTGTGGTAAAAAAAAATATTTCCCTAGGGGCAGGCTGCAGCTATTTAAATGGCACACTGGATATAACTGAGTCAGTGGCATAATGATGGTGGTTAAAAGTAAGTAGCAACACATTCTCTGTCAAGCATAACCTGTTAAAAAGTCATGCACAAGAGAGGAAAGTCAATGAGATGAGTCATGCCTTGCCTTGCCTGCTACATTATCAAAGGTTAGGTTATGCACACGAAGGACAGTAGGAATTCCTTCCATCTACAGTCAAATAGAACAACTCTGGCTCCTGCTGTGGGCTCCAAGGTCTCCTCTGTAGGTGTCACTCTAGCTGCTGATGGCCATAGATAATAACAAGTCAGGATACAGACTAACCAGGAAATGATACCACCTGCTACCCAACATAAATTACCAACCCCTCTGGGTATAATTACTCTTGTCAACATGTCACATGGCTATTATATTCACAGTCTTACGTAGAAATGCAGAGCAGCAGCAGATTCTGCAGGAAGAATGCACTTTGTGGCATTTCTATGTATTTGCTGGGGAAAAAAATTAATAAAAAAGAATTTGTTCATGAGATGGAAAAGAAATGGAAAAAAAAAAAATTCCTGTAACTCACAGTAGAATTAGTCCCTCTGCTAGCAGTCTTAGCAACTGCACAACTGGAGAGAATGAAAACAGTGAAATTAAGGGCACCCTCCAGCAGGTTTCTTGCCAGCTCCCCCAGAGCACAGGTTTCTTCTCATTCCTAAAGATCAGGGGCTCCCAAGCTGCAATTCCCAAGTGACAGTTATGTGTACATTATTACTTGGCGCTGCACCACTACACAAAAAGCCAGTAGACTTTTGCTCAGTCTGCAGCTGAAGTGACTTCCACAGCAGTTTTAGACACCTGTTTGTGAAACAAGCAGCTGCATTAGGAAGAGCTGAAGCATGAAAGTTCAGTGTTATTGCTGAAACAGCTCAGGTGTCTCTGAACTACCCCATGTTGTCTCTAGACTAACGCTACACTTCTTGAGCAAGATTGCACACTGTGCTGTCAGCAATTCAGCCACTGCCATTCTACTGTGAGTGCTTTAAAGCAGAGTCTGACACTCAAAAAGACTCAAATAGTGAAGAAACTGAGCAAGTCTTTCCACATTCTTCTCCTTAACTGGCTATGGCTGAGCAAAGTGACCGCTTGGTTATGATGCCCTTCTGGGCATGATGAACAAGAAACTATCACATTTTCTCCAAGTCCTAAGGCTGTGTAAGGCTGCATCAGAACCCTAATGGCCATTTACCCAACTGGCCTGTACCAGCAACTA
>VWZE01023140.1:345587-363401 GCA_013396675.1 Eubucco bourcierii
GGTCACCCTGAGATTTTATGCAAAAACATATATAAACAACTGAGAGAATTCTCCTTAAGTTTTAACTCACATGACTCCTGTGCAGAGCAACACAAAAATTGTAGAAACCACACTCACACTAGAAAAAGGCTATTATGGAATGATAGGAATAACACAATGTGCCAGCACCTGCCAAAGGGTCTTTCTTGATGATTGCTTATGATTATAAAGGTAAATTATTTGCTTGTGTAAAATAGTAATTAGAAAAAGTAAAGGTCATTCATCCAGATATAAACCTGGTTAGAGAAAAAAAAAAAGTCATCAGCATACAGAGTTAGCAGGCATATTCATTGCTTTATAAACAGCAGGCCAGGATAACATTATATAGTTTACAATCTGTATTTGTTCTATGTGAATCATAGCTTTGCATAATTTTATCACATTCCTGCCAGGCAAAAGCAAACATTAAAAGAAATATTAGAAGCCAGCCAGTTAAATATCCTAGAAGGGAAAAAAAACCTATCTTCATTGTAATGACCAACAAAAGCATTATTTTGTCTGTGTGATTTGGTAGCTTGTATCTATTTTATTTTCTTTCTGCAGTATCACTGGAAAATAATTTCAAATATGCAATTGGTTTATTTGGATTGGTCTAGTATTGTTATATTTCACTCAAGCACTGATACAACTGCTTGGACTTTTTATATGTGAAATGATTGATTAGGTGTGGATAAGAAAAAAAAAGAAATAGTACTTCAAGAGACCTGACCTTCAGTGAGATAAAGAGTTTAAATGCTGCGTTACTTGCACTCAGCATCAGAAAATGTTACAGAAAAAAAAAAAAAAAAAAAAAAAAAAAGAGAGAGAGAGAAAAAAAAACCAAACCACCACACTGAAAATTTCTGCTATGATTAAAAACATTTTCCAGTAATACTCTTCCTCTCCATTTCCCCTGCTGGAAACATTCCTCATCCCTAAACTCTGCTGCAAGAGCAAATACTTGTGAAAGCCATGCAACACTTCACCAGACTTGCTGAGAAACATCTTCTACACTTTTGCATCTCTTCTATAGTACATGATAGCTCTTCCCTGGAACTTTAGGACACTCAACTCTCAGAAAGGATTTTCCCTCTGTCCCCTAGTCTGGCAGAGAGTGTTCCATCGAGGCAAACACTGCCCCAGGTCAGTGGAGGCTCTGCTCTCATGTCCCCACAACATAAGCAATGGCTTCACAAACCAGAACTGACCTCAGGCCTTCTTACAACATGGCCCAAACAGCGTGTGAGAACCTGCTGTGACTTGCAACCGCATCTTTGAATCTGGAATGATCAAATGTTGGCTTTAACTGCATGTTTCTACTCTAGGTGCCCATACTCTGCCTTCTGTGCTCTGGCTTCTCAGGGAGACACTCAGCCAGCTGCACTCTCATGTCCCTTCCACTGTCTGAGCAGTTTGCACCATAATCTGACAGATGGGTTTCTGGTGCACAGTCCTCATCTGCCTCCTGTCTCTGGAGAACCCAGCTAGAGCCCGAAGTGCCCAGCCCCTGTAGGTCTCAGTTGTTGGGGAGAACCATGGCCAGAGGAATCCCTTCAAGAAGGCCCCATCACAACGAGCACTGCAATCTCTTCCCTATTGTACTGTCCATCTCCACCATCTCATTGCTCAAAAGACAGCATAAGAGAAGAAATTAGAAAGTTGTAATCATGGTTTACACAGCTTTGCAGGTTTCTTTCACCACTAGCTGTCTCCCACATACTGAAAAATCCCTAACTCCCACTCAAGCCTCTATAATACCCATGAGAAAGAAACTGGGCATAGAGATGGGAGCAGAGAGCTTAGACATATTTCCTCCCACCCACTCCTTTACTCTAAATATACAGGAATTTAAGCCTGTCCCCAGTAAAAAAAAAATAATCATACTAGGAAACAGCTACTCAGCTCTCCCCCAATTTAATGTCTGTATTCTCCTTTTAAAAGAAAACAATAAGGGGAAAAGAGAAGTAGACAGAGTTAACCATTTGGCAAAAGTAGTTTGCTACTGTAAAGAATTTTTCTGTGAACTATTTATTTTAAAGCATGTCAGAGCAGGCATCAAAGGCAGCCGTGGCATCGGTGGAGTGCACACTGTCACCGTGATTGAAGGGACGGTCTGTTTTCAAACAGCTGTACTTGTGTGAAGTGTCATCAGAGCTGACTGCTTAATCCCTATTTAAAAAAAATAAATAAATAAATAAAGGGTGAAAGGGCTGCTCTGTGCAGAGGTGAGACCACACTGATGACATTGTCCAAGAGTAATTTGCTAGAGACAGTGGATAATGGCAGTGGCCACCAGTGACTACATTAGTGACAGGGTGCATCTCGGAACCATCACCCGATTGAACGTGCGGCACACGAAGCAGCCTTCACTTTCAGGAGAAGTGGCTTAGAAGCTGCTTCAAGCAGCAAGCAAGATTTGCCAGAAGGATTTGTACTTTGCAGATTGTCTTCCCCTTTGCACAGGATGCTACAAAAATTCGAGGTTTGGTGCTGCCAAAGGAGCCTGAATAAAAAGGGAAATAGAGCTGTACAAAGTGGCTTCTAGAACTGCCTTTGTCCTTCGGGAGAATCCTACTACATTCGGTTAAAAAAAGGCAGACCCAAAAGCATGAAGTCATGGGAGATGTTCCTTAGCAAACTTAAAGAGATACATGACAAAAGGTTAGCACATATATAGCAAAGAATATTACAGAGTTGGCAAGCAGGTGAATTCAAATATTAGATGACTTACTTGTCTGCTTATGATTTAAATCTAAGACTCTTTCTACTTTTAGTAATTAGGGCCCAAACTACTGATCACCACACAAAGTCACTTAAAAGTAACACCAGACTCTCAGTAACGCCATGCAAGCAGCTTTCTGCCTATGTGTGATAAGAAAGCATTTAAATTTGCTCATTTACAAAAGTTCATCTGTTTGGGACCTAACCAGGAAACCTACAGCATCTTGATAAATCATCACGTTAAAGAGAGTGTGACTCCACCAGACTTTGCTCTATTCCACTGTGTGTTATCTCCCCGCACATTCCCTGGGCTACACTATAAAAGATTGCAAGGTGACAGAACATGTTCGTGCAGCCTCCAAGCGCTGCTTTGCAGGATGCACTGCAGTCTGGTACCCCGAGGCGCTGAAGTGTTTAACGGTGTTGCTGAATGTCATTAGCTAGCATTCTTTAAGTGAATCATGAAGGAAAATACTCTAAATTATAAACTAACTTCATATTAGTGAAAACACCTCTGAAAGCAAACCCCATCTCTTGATATCTATACAGGTGGGTTGAGTTTCAAAGTTTGCCAGAACAACTTGTGCCTGCAGTCAAGCTTAAAATGATCTAACCCTGCTTCTGCCCAGTCCAGAACAGCAAAACTGGAAGAGGTTGTTGGTCTTTACCTGTTGCCATATACAAATGCCACAAAGAGAGCTTAGCTAAAAATAAAAAGTAAATATTTTTTTAATCGTTTGTTTTCCAGGGTTTCATACAAGTGAGACGTCACACATCTCAGCAATTCAGTTTAGCAGCATTTTATTAAGTATCTATTAAGTTACATCAATGTCATGTTCTCTAATGTTCACAGTAATTTCCTTGCTTCCAGCTATTATTTGTCATAAGCTTCTCTGCGTGTGAGAGAGAGAGAGAGAGAGCGAGCGAGCAAGGGATGAGGGGAAACAGAGAGGAGAAAGAAGACTGGAAAGTGGGGGTCACTGAATAAAAGTGGGAATGGAGCTGTGGAATTATAGGCACAGCTCACAGTGACACCTAGAGTCAATCCTGCCTAATACTTCCCCACTGTAAATCCTTGGTCTCTGTCTCTCCCTCCCTTGTTCTCTAAAAACTTTGTTTATAGCAGCAAGTGATGTTTCTATGCTCTAGTTCTTCCTCTGGCTCCATTAAAAAAAACCCAAAACAATTAATTAAAAAAAAAAAAATCACCAACCCACAAGAAAACAACTAAACCAAAACCACACAAAAGACACCACTTCTGTAAAACTATCACAGCTCTTTCCAACAAGTCTGAAGAAACGGGGAGAGACGGCCCCCACAGACCACATTTTTAAAACCAAATGGAATGCTTTTAAGATGTGTAGAAGAAATGTGAGAATTCAGCATGGAGATAACCCTGAAGCAGACAGAAATTAATTTCTTCATTAAAAAAAAAAAAATCCTCTTAATTTAGCCATACATGAAATTTCTCAGAAGTGCCATCTGCATATGCTAAATAGGAGTCCTTGAGAGCCCAGCTGCTCAGCTCCGAAGGCCTCCATGTGTTCTGTGCACTGATCAGGACACAGTGGGTGCAGTGCACCTCTCCCAGCCCAGAGAACACTCCATATCCCCACCTGTGCCCCTCTTCTTACTACAAACTGACATTCCTACTGGAAATACCTAAAGTGGGTTCTGCTCTTTCCTATATTTCAAGTACAGCCTACAATCTAACCGTTCCTTAACTATCTGTAGAGGCACATGATGACAAATCCTTGCATGGCAGCCAGAAGCCCAGAAATAAAACTGTCAGAATTAGTCTTGATTAGTGACTTAGTGACTGATTAAAAAAAAAATTAAAAAAAATAAATATATATATAAGGAAACAGATGCTGAAGTTATTATTCACAAAAATAATAAAATCAAATATAAACATGAGTGACAGCAAGTAATTTGGTCAACTCTTCTGGCCACTGAGACATTACTCAGGCCTTAGTGTTTCGAGAAGGCAGTGTCTTTTGTCCCTTTGACTTTGAATGTCTGATTAAGTGAAAGAAATTCATCTAATTAAGACATCCAGAGGATCACATTCAGCTTTTTGTGATTTATTGCAGAATTTTAAAACTTAACTTTGTTTTACCGTGACTTTTATCTATTAAAATTCAGGACCAGCTGCGCAGACTTTATCCATGCATATTTCAAACTCTGGAAGAGCTCAAGTTTGAATTAGTGCTGATGTGTGGACATTGTTCATCATTAACACGCTGTACGTGTGCCCAGAAGAAAGGTCAAGGGATCCTGAAATATAAAAACCTCCCAATTGACACCTGCTACAGAATAATGATATGGTGCCAAGCCAGGTTTAAATACCTGTTTATGAAATGGATAGCTACTAGAAAGGAGGGATGCAGGAGAATGTAACTTTGTACAATGCACTTCCTACCCCGTGGCTGGGTAGATTTTTGAAAGCTGTACCAAGCAGCACAGTTGTAAATTGAAAAAGAACAAGTGTAAACTTGAAGAATAAGTATATAAAGGAATGCCCAGCATCTGTTACTGTGTGGCATGTAACTGCTGGCATCTGTTATGTGCTAAGCTGATCTTCCCTAGAAGCAATTTTGACATGCTTTGTCTCAACCCCATAACCTGTAAGGTGGGCTTTCCAGACCTGTTTGTCTTTATGTTGTTCCTCTTAATTCAGTCAGATGGTATTTAAGGCTTTATTAGTTGGTTGCTGTCAGGAAGAGAAGCTCATGCTAACAGGCATTGTTCAATGCAAACTTGGTTTTCATCATAAAATGTATCTGGCTCCCTGAGTAACACAGACAAGGTGATACACATCCTACTCATCCTGTGTCTCTACTTCCTCAACTATACATAGAACCACCCTCCACTTCCCCATAGGCATGCTCCTTTTCTGTGGCTCAGGCACTGGCATCTTTAATTGCAAACAGCACATGCCCTGGTCCCTGTATCTGCAGTCTGCAACAGAGAAGGCAGCCTTAGCACCAAGAGGCCAGCTCCACTTACCCAGTCTCTTTCAGGTGGCCAGTTCCTGGGGCACATACTCTAAAACCAAACCAAACCAAACCCAAAACCAAAACAGAAAGCATGTCACTGCTTTTAGCACAAGCAATGTTTAGCAATCTGAACTACTTATATTTGCTAACATAACCATCTTTTCCTAATCACCTCTATATTTTCAAATATATTTACTTGAATCTGCTCTATATTTTCCAATAGGGAAGCAAAGAGTTGCTCTGTGAACACAAGTGATTCTAAAAGCAGGTATTTACATGTGAAGAGTCTTACTAACAACCCCCAAATCAGCCCTGCAGTGGCAACACACAGTTTAAAATATTCCTGCACCATACCTGGCCAGCCAAAGTAAAGGGTATTGAACTATAAATCTCTGATCAGGTAGACAGGGACAATGTCCTCATTACTCACACATGACACTGAGGTCCCTAAAGAACGGTGCTATCTGTTGTGACGCAGTCTAAACAACACAAGTTTGGTTCAGGGGTGGGGAAGAAAAAAAAAAATTTAAAAAAAAAATATATTAAAAAATTGGTAAAATAAGACAAGGGTTTTGGGTCCCCATACAAATCCCATTTAAAAAGCCTTCATACACATTTCCCACAGCAGTAGAGCACCTCCCTTTTCATGAGGTGTACACTCTCTGTGCTGACACAAGTACTGTATGAACTTTGCTCTCGTCAGACCCCGTCTGGATTACTGTGTGCAGTTCTGGAGTCCCCAGCACAGGAAGGACATGCAACTGTTGCAGTGGGTCCAAAGGAGGCCATGAAGATGCTCAGAGGGTTGCAGCAGCTCTGCTCTGAGGACAAGCTGAGAGAGTTGGGGCTCTTCAGCCTAGAGAAGAGGAGGCTTCGAGGGGACCTTAGAGTAGCCTTCCAGTATCTGAAGGGGGCCTACAGGAAGGCTGGGGAGGGACTATTGACAAGGTCTTGCAATGACAGAGCAAGGAGCAATGGGTTTGAACTGTCAGAGGGGAGATTGAAACTGGATGTTAGGAAGAAACTCTTTACAGTGAGGGTGAGGCACTGGCACAGGTTGCCCAGGGAGGCTGTGGATGCTCCCTCCCTGGAGGTGTTCAAGGCCAGGTTGGAGGAGGTCTTGAGTGAGCTGTACTAGTGGGAGGTGTCCCTGCCTATGGCAGGGGGTTGGAACTAGACGGTCTTTGAGGTCCCTTCCAGCCTTACCATTCTATGATTCTATGAAGACAAGCCACCACCATCTTCAAAATGGACATTTGGTGACACAGTGCTATGCAGCCAACCACAGCAAACTTGTAGAGTTTTCATTTCTCCTGCCAATTTCACTGCTTACAATTCACATACCCTGTAATGACGACAACGCAGCCCCAGTCAGCACAGCCTCAATTACAAGGTCACCACTGGAAAAAATCCTCTCTGCATCTCTCCTCAGTACACAAGCAGCAGGCAGATGAGGCAGAGCTCAATATTCCTTCGAACCTCCTCATGACTCAATGATTTTGTTCTGTTCACTTGAGACCCACTGCTCCAAGGAGTAATCGTGGAAGAAAAAAGAGCAAAGAGAAGAGACTCAGGAGTCCCTGTCCACAGTCATGCCAGCTGCACTTTGCCCAGGGATCCGTGAACAAGACATACCTGAAAGATGTTTCTGTTTTTAAAGGTGTTACCTAACACAAACTGTCCAAAATTATTAGGCAGCAAATCTCATAGCACTGATGAACTTTAACTTTCCATTTGGATTCACATCAACTCTATTTTCAGTCTTTCCAACAGTTCCCATCTCTTGAGTGTTTCACTCAATGACCAGAACAATCCAAGTACCCAAGGACTGTTGCCCACAGAGGTGTGTATAACAAGGAACATAAGCAGTTCTCCCAGGCTGGACATGGAAAAGACAGCACTGAGGGTTGCATAAATCTAGCCACTGGTGTTTGAAATAATTGTTTGTTTTACTGTGTTGTATTCCATGACCAAGCCCTACTGGACAGTCTGAGACAAAGGCTGAATATGGATCTGAGTAGTTGGGTTGATATTACAGACTATGACAAGGTACAAATTAGCATCTTATTTTCAGTGGAAGCCTCTGCTAGGCACACAAGTAGGACTCTGAAAACTGTGTCTCTTCTGTATAAACTCCATATTTTCAAGCTTTGAACACTTGGGGTTAACATTTCTAGCCTGGGAAGCCCATTGAAACATCTTTCCCACTTTTGAGCAACACTGAAATGTCAAGAAAGGTGGAGCATCAAACATTGCCTCCCAATCTCTGCCCCTGCTGTAATGGGGTACAGTTCAACTGGACAGCCTTTGATTTTTGACCAATTAAATTGTAAACCTGCAGGAACTCAAAATATGTGCAACTGCCAGACGTGGGATCTAGGGAGAGGCATGCTGTTCAGGTGAACGCTCTGACCACAGGTTTACTGCTTCCCCTTTGAAGTAGGCTGCCATCCATTTGGATAGAAAATGAAGTGTGAAATATAGAGGCTTTACAACATGTAATGACTGCGACAATTTAGTTAGAGTTGATTTTCAGAAGCCAAGGGCTGAGTTTCAAATTAAATTCTTTATCAGTGGCCACCATGACAGAGTGTGTATTTAGGAAATTATTTATTCCAACATGAAACTATTAATTGTAACGTGTTCTTTAAGTTCTGCATGGCATTGTAGCTCTAGACAAACAGCACATACATTAGGAGCTCAAGGTGTGTGGAAGCCTATTATCCATGTATATTTTTCTGGGTGTCCACTTACCAGGTTTCCAATGAGACATAACCAAATAAACTGTACTAAATGTATCAATTTTTCTAAATGTTGGTAACAAATTTGTTTATTAGTCTTTGATTTAGAGAACAACAGAATGTTTTTAATAAAGTCTGTTTCCTATTCATATTATTGCAATGTCTCACCAGTTGTGCACCTTGGTTGGACCATGTGATGTGGGCTTTTTTACATCCTTGCTAAAGAAATAACTAATTGTGTTTATATGTAATTAAGAATCACAGGAATGTCAGGGTTGGAAGGGACCTCAAGGATCGTATAGTTCCAACCTCCCTGCCAAGGACTAGCGGTAATGGATCCAAGCTAGAGGAAGGGAGATTTAAACTAGACATTAGGAAGAATCATAGAATGGTAAGGTTGGAAGGGACCTCAAGGATCAATCTTGTTCCCTGCCATAGGCAGGGACACCTCCCACTAGTACAGCTCACTCAAGGCCTCCTCCAACCTGGCGTTGAACACCTCCAGGGAGGGAGCAGCCACAATCTCCCTGGGCAACCTGTTCCAGTGCCTCACCACCCTCACTGTAAAGAACTTCCTCCTAACATCCAGTCTAAATCTCCGCTCTATCAGTTCAAACCCGTTGCCCCTTGTCCTGTCATTGCAAGACCTTGTCAATAGTCCCTCCCCAGACTTTCTGCAGGCCCCCTTCAGATATTGGAAGGCTACTCTAAGGTATCCTGGAAGCCTTCTCTTCTCCAGGCTGAAAAGCCCAAACTCTCACCCTGTCCTCATAGGAGAGCTGCTGCAGCCCTCTGATCATCTTCACGGCCCTCCTCTGGACCCACTCCAACACTTCCATGTCCTTCCTGTGCTGGGGGTTCCAGAACTGCACACAGAACTCCAGAAGGGGTCTGACAAGAGCAGAGTAAAGGGGCAGAATCCCCTCCCTTGCCCTGCTGGCCATGCTGCTCTTGGTGCAGCCCAGGACTTGGTTGCTGTGTGGGCTGCATGCACACACTGCAGGCTCGTGTTGAGTTTTTCGTCAGCGCAGACCCTAAGATCCTTTTCCTCAGGGTTGCTCTCGGCCATTCACCATCCAGTCTGTATTTGTGCTTGGGATTGTATTGCTGAGTACAAGTCACCCATGTTAGAATATTTAAAGGACATCTAAGCTCAGTGTCTGAAAAGCAGTTGCATAAAAATCTACTGTGGTAAAAAAGTTTCTTTCTCTCACTACCCATCTAAAAGATTAATCAGATCAATCATGGCACATTTCTTTACAGAATTCTATGTCTTAAGTGCTACAGACATTAGCAACATATCAATCTCCTGTCTCTGATACTGAAAACATCATCTGTTGGGTTTTTGGCAAAGCTATAAGGAAAACCAAGCTGCTGTTAAAAAAAAAAAAAAAAAAATCAGGATATAATCAGTGTGAGTCTCTCATTTGCTCTCTCTACCTCTCTGCAAAAATTTGCATAGAGTCAAACCCATGGAAAATTGGCATGGTTGGTGGCACTTCATAAAACCTCCTTCGACACTATAAAGCAAGCAGGGAAAGAAAGCTACTAAGCACTGTACTGATAAACCTATCTTCTGCTTTCAGTAAAGGTACACGAACAAGTTCCATGCTAAATCACTACTCTACCATCAAGGATGTGCTTATGGCATTGAAGGAGATAAGGAAAGCCTACAGTTTTATTGAGAAGTGCAAAGACAGTGGCCTCACCCTACTTAAAGCACTGCTGGTTCTGAAAAAAAGAAGAAAGAAAAAAAAAAAAACCAGTTCCTTAAATTCAGATTATTTCTCATTTGCATTTGCCATTACTGGGACTTTTCCTACAAGGTCCAATTAAGAAAACTATTTCTTTTCTACAAGGCAAATTTATAAAAAAATTCAAATAAACTCTTTGATGCATTTTCTGCATAAACCAATCATGAATAAACATAATCCTTTTGCTCCAAGAACAGATGCCATCCTGTAAGTCCCTGCCCCCTACAGCTCCACTCTCCAGTCATAAAGGAGAAGGAAATTGTTTGGGCCAAGTTTACAGAATGAACCATAAATCATAGGCATCTTTGCCAAAGCAAACTCATGTTTCTTTTATGATACAATTGCTTGTAAAAGAATTTATATTATTTTATATATATATATATATATATGCATTTTTTATAAAATACATCAGGAAAGTAGAACATACTGTTCTGTTTCTCCTTTTTAGAAATCCCCGGTATTTTTCAGTTCTGCTTGAGAAAGCAAACATTTGCAGTCTCACGTGGATTTCTGAAGCTAGTTTTATGGACCTAGCCGCAGTATTTTGAGGGATTTGGGGAATGTTAAAATTCCTTTGGAATATTTGAGTCACCATTATTCACAAAAATACAGTTTGAAACTAGAAAACCTTGTGTNAAGACTTGTCCATAGAAAGGACTGCTTCCATATACATGTACGTTCAAGATGGATGTTTTCTCATGAGTTCAAACAAACAATTAAAAATAAATTTAAAATCCAACCTCCATAGGGAATACAAAAAAGATCCTAGCCCCTCCAGACACACACGTGCAGCAATGCCATTCTGACAGGTTAGGCCACCTCCCCCTCTTCCCAGAGAGCATTCCAGCTTTCAGAGAAAAATCTGACCTGAAAGGATCGTCATGAAGCAGAGATGCTCTCAGAAAGGTGCGGTGAGCACAGCAGAGCACAGGCAGCAGCACTGAGCACAGGGGGACAACTGTGACACAGAGAAGGCTCCACGCTTGTCTGCACTGCTCCATCACATTTCCCTCTTTCCCAGAAACACACACAGCTCCTTAGGTTGCTTTGAGCACTGGAGAAAACTGCACACTGTCCTCAGGCTTTGACTTGAGGAAAAAAAAGGCATCTCTGAAGAAAAGGCATATCAGTAGTGCTGTGTGTGACAGTCAGTCACTTCAGTGCAGCTCTCCAGCCTTCTAGATGAGCACCAGTGCTCAGCGATGCTCTGACCACACTACTCAAATCTAGAACATGTCACTCAGACAGACTGTTCCAGTTTATTGATGGCTGAGTGTCCAGTTATATCTATGGCTCTTGAGTATGATCCACCCTCAAGGGTCCACAAAAGTGCTGCTCTAGGGCAGATAGATGGAGCAAAGCCTGTGATACTGCTTTATTTCCTTTGGGGATAACTTCTTTGACAATACTACTTTTTTTTTTTCTTAAAGGACTTCTTGTCATCCTGTCTGATGTGATCTGTGGCTCCAGTTGCTGAGACAGACAATGAGATTTAACAAGTGGGACAAGACCCTAGTCCTTTGCTTCCACATCTTTCATGTTAAAATAGAGAGCCTTTTGTAGCACAGTCAGAGCCAATCTTCCCTCTCCACTCCCCACTTTACCCCACACATTATTGAAGGTTAAGGCTTTTCCCTGACCATAAGAAGTTTTAAGTTCTTCCTCATGTAACATCTCCTTTCTGAGATTTGATTTGCTTCCACAAAATCTGTTCCCCTCTTATCAGTTTATTTTCATGCTCAGGATTCTTTATTCTTTTTCCTTTTCTTTTTATGTAACCAAAACCTCCCAATCCAGAACAAGACCCCAGTGTGCTAAGTGTGACAAAGCTGTAACTGTTATGAACAGAACAATGCTTTTCCTTGGTTATGCTTACCTTTTATACACCACCCTGCAAACACATCAGTACAGCTATCTACCACCTCCCACTCCTGAGAATTAAAATCTCTTCTATAGCAAGAACACATTTCAATTCCATCAGATATTGAAACCAAGAGCCTCGTTGCAGGCTATGTCCTTTCTGCAAGGCAACAATATTTACTACAATGACAACACAAGAGACCAGTGCCAGAGACCTGAGGTTGCTCTGCTTTGGACTTGTTTGAACACAAACACTGTTTGTTAGACATTTCTGCTTAACCAATGTTTTCAGATGAGACAACGGTCACTGGAAATGACAACCTTTGGCTGGAAAACAGCCTAAACACGAGTCAGCAGTGTGCCCAGGTGGCCAAGAAGGCCAATGGCATCCTGGCCTACATCAGCAATAGTGTGGCCAGCAGGAGCAGGGAGGTCATTCTCCCCCTGTACTCTGCACTGCTTAGGTCACACCTTGAGTACCATGTCCAGTTCTGGGCCCCTCAGTTTCAGAAGGACATTGAGGTGCTTGAGTGTGTCCAGAGAAGGGCAATGAGGCTGGGGAGAGGTCTCGAGCACAAGCCCTATGAAGAGAGGCTGAGGGAGCTGGGACTGTTTAGCCTGGAGAAGAGGAAGCTCAGGGGAGACCTTCTTGCTGTCTACAACTACCTGAAGGGTGGTTGTAGCAGGGGGAGGTTACCTTCTTCTCTCAGGCAAGCAGCACCAGAACAAGAGGACACAGTCTCAAACTGTGTCAGGGGAAGTGCAGGGTGAAGGTGAGGAGAAAGTTCTTGACTGAAAGAGTCATTGACTGTTGGAATGGGAGGTGCCATGCCCAGGGAGGTGGTGGAGTCACCATCCCTGGAGGTGTTCAAGGTGGGTTTGTACGTGGCACTTGGTGCCATGGTCTGGTCTTGAGGGCTGTGGTGATGGGTTGGACTTGATGATCTTTGAGGTCTCTTCCAACCTTGGTGCTACTGTGAAAAAGCCATATTATTTTCTGATAGGAGAGCACATAAATGTGTGTCATTCAGAGGATGACCAGCTTTTCCCCCCAGAGTTTTCAGCCACTTGTTTGTCATACAAAGTATATGCATTACCTGATTAAATAACTCACGGTCCCATCAATCGCTAACCATGTGCACAGTAGACAATTCAGCGACCTGAAAATTCTGTTACAACACACTACTTCAAAGCCTCTCTCGAGCTAAACACAAAAAAAAACAACCCAACCCTGACATAAAGCTACCAACTCTGCAAAGCTTTGTTCACCAAACGCTGTGCCAGTGACCTTTCTCTCTAGTTTCCATGGCATGTTTGTTCAGCTAACCGCTCAAAAACATTTTAATGCTGCATTCAACCCCTGCAAAGTCAAGCCGACGCATGACAATCCATCAAAATCAGCCAGATAACAGAAAGCACATTCCGATTTCAGAATTATTGTTGTCTGATTCCAAATGACAGGGTATGAAACAAAAAAAAAAAAAAAAAAAAAAAAAAAAAAAAGAGCACAGAGCTTGGTTTTCCAAAGCAAAATTAAGTCCAAAGAATGATAAGAGAAAAATCCTTTAGACCGAGATCCTAGAGGAGTGATATGAAATGTAATGGGATGAAAGCGTAGGTGACAAGACAATTGCATTGTCACACGTACAAACTTCAGTCAAATAAAAGGGTTTCTAAATGTGGAGATAACTGAAGGGTCCCTGAAACAGAAATGATGACATTGTTTTCTGACAATTAAAGCAGGGGCGTGTTTATACCACTAGGTTTAGATGCAAACTCTTTCCCCTGGATCCATCTCAGATCTAAGGATTAAGTATGTAGTGATGAAATGTTTCCATTATCTTAATTCATAATACATTAATAATTAAAATGCATAATTCAAAAGGGAAAAATAAAATCAAGTTGTAAGACAGCCTGCTTCCTGCAAAAAGGGTTTGTTAACTTTGCTAGTCAGCACAAGATTTAGTAAAAGCCAATGCAACTGACAAACAAAAAAGAAGAAATCCTTCAAGTTCTTTGCAATGAGTGACATAGACGTATTGTTGCTTAGGAATGTCACTGTCATAGGAATTTGCTAACTCAAGTAGGTAAATGCATTGACAACACACTTTCTCCTTCTGCCTTTCCCCACCAAGGTCCTGCCTGGCATTTTTGTGGGCCATCCTGCAAAGGAGACAACATCATCCCAGCCAAGTGTCTTGTGGTTCACACCAGGCTCTTATAAGGCTTTTGCTTAGAGTCATCAGTCTCCCATTTTGACCCCTGTCTCCTAGTGAGAGTGGAGAGTGAAAGATCCCACCCACACAGGGAAGTGTGGTCCCAAAGTGGCAAACATGTGTCTATGGAAAGGTCTAAAATAGCTGGCAGAGACTTCTGTCTGTAACAAGAGTGAGTAATGCTGTAAGGAGTGTCCCAACTGCTAGCTGCTGAACACCCGGGACACTTTGAACGAACTTGGTATTCCAGACGAGAGACTTCCTTCCACAGAAGGACCCATGATAGCACAGCCTGTGTGCAAACCTGACCAGGAATTTGACTCAGCAGGACTGGGTACAGTCTCTTTGCCAGCAACAGACGAAAAACATCAAGTTGTTTCCCACACTGTGATACTTTGAGTACCTGGACTCAGCAGGGATGGAGTCGGCTTTGAGAAACGATGTGTTTGGGGAGTTTGGCAGAACACTTGTGATGTGATGGCAAAGTAATATTCACAGAAAGCTCTTGAAAAAGCAATAGAAAGAAAATGTTCTTTAAAAATAGATGTAATATGAGAGCAATCACAATTTCATCGTGTCTTGATGAGTGAATGATTCAAGACTAAAGATACCCAGAGACACTTGATTCTGAACAATCGTGCTGCAATCCTCACGAGGACTCCACATATGCAAATGTTCTCCAGCTGAAGGCGGGTTGGAAATAGGTACAAGAACCTGTTCTCCGATTTCTCTACTTTCTTTTGTGATTCAAGAGGGAAAAGGAGTTGAAGAGGAGGAAAATTTCAGATGTGTTATTTTCCAAACCATTTCACTCTAATTCTAGGGGGGGGGAAAAAAATAATAATTGGGTTCCACCTACTTTTGTGATCAAACCACCAGCTCAAGCACTCACTTGTCAACTCAGACATGTCAGTTCCCTGTCGCCCAAGAACACTCCTTCCTACTTGACTTTTTTGTTTACCCCTACAGCAACATTCAAGCAGCTCCTTTTCAGCATTACAGTGTGTTACGACACTACTCGTGGCATAAAGACCCTCTATTTGTCTCCTCTTCTTCTTCCTCTCCTTCTCCACATCTCCCTTCAGGACCTTGTTCTGCAGCAAGAGCTGTTACTGGATATACACCTGAGAGGACAGAGAACAGTGGGACTTGTATCTAGGTATGAAGTAAAGTATTATTCTAAGTCCTCATGCTGTTTAGTCAGCAAATAACAATATAACTGACAGTCAGTTGGAATTTGGAGAAGACACATGACTGGGCTCATCCATGAGGATCTCCTTCAATGTCCAGATTCCAATCCAGTCGTGCACTGTGGTGTATTTCCTACAGGAAATGATCTTCTGCCTGCTGAAACAGACATCAGCTCACTTCTGAAAAGCCCTAAAGCAGCAACCCTTCTGGCAACAGAATCATCTAATGCTCAAGATAGACTCTGGCACCCTCTGAGCTATTGTTCAGTACTGAAACATTACTGAACTTTTACCCATAAGAAAATCTGCCCTGGTTGAAAATCTTTGAATCATTTTGAATACAGAAGACAAGCATCTAAATCCAAAGCGTAGTCTGTGTGGGAAAACAAAGGAGAAATGATATGAAATGCCCAATTTTCCTATTTGCTCCTAAAACTAAACAACAAATTCTATTTTCAAAACCCTCTGCTCCTTACTTTGCAGTTGTAGGACTTAACCAAAGCAATAAAGGAAAACAAGCCATGATAAAGAGCCTGCAAAATCTTCCTACACACAGATCTTACTCCTCTGCATGTTTTTCAGGATAAATAATTTCCTAAAATTATATAAACCAAAAGGTTCTCTTTTTCAACTCAAATTACCTCTCTCTTTCAATTCAAATTAGAAACCAGTCAACCAACACACATATACACACACATTTAAATTGTTGCAGTACCTGGGTGCATTTTACATCGTGTACCTCTAATCCAGATCACCACAAACACTGCTCCACGCCCCTCCTAGCTATTGAAACGGCTATAGAAATGCCCTGAAAAGAGTAGCCAGGATACCGATTGCCAAGTGAAATTCCTGTGCCTGCCGTTAGTGGAAGCCTCGAACAAAGAGGTGCATTTAACACTGCTTCCTAAACTTTGCCAGACTCAAGCTCAGACAGATTTCTGGCAGGAGCAAGATCCCAAGCCAGGAGCCTGTCGCTGAGAATGACCTGCCCCCTCGTTCCCACGAGCTCCTCCCTTGGGACAGATGCGAGAGATGTGAAAACTCAGTCATTAACTGGGGAACGGAGCGTGGGGCGAGAGCAACCCTAGCGCTCGGGGTGACAACGACCGGGCTCTTTGCACTGGAAAACAAACTGCATGGAAAATCCTACAGGATTTAAAAAGCAACGCCACAAATTGGGTTCCACACAATACAACTGACTTCTACAAAACGTTTTCCAAGATCCGTGTAATTTAATAACGAAAGATGACCTTTCTCCTGGAATTTTTTATCCTGTCCTGTGGATTTCTAACAGGCATACTAGTCTGGTTTATGGTTTTAGGAAGATTTTAAAACCTTACACAAATGCTACCATTGTTTCTTTGGTTTGGTTTTTTTAAAGTGTAAGTGGTTTTGCCAGGGAAATAGTTTTTCATTTTATGCAAGAAAAAAAAAAAAAAAAAAAAAAGAAAGAGGAGAAAAAAAAGCCAACACCTAAAGAATGTTGCCTATTGCTGGAGAGGATAAGGTAAAACTAATCCTTAAAGTAGACAGCTGCAAGAATTGATGTGATATATCCTGAGACTCTTGATGGGTCATGTGTGATATTGTACAGTTGCAGTTTTGGCTTACAGGTGTCCAACATTTAACATAAACTAAAAGAGACCAAGACTAAAAGCTTCCCTTCCCTTCCTATCAGCTCCCAAGTGCCATCTTACACTGCTGTGCTGGTTTGAGGCTAATTGGAATATTTTAATGAAAAAAAATTAGATTATAGGTTGTGAAAAGAAAACACAGCCTATAGGTAAGACAGAGTCTCCCTCTCTCTCTGTTGGAGTTGGTGTGTCTTCTCCCTGGGCTTCTGCTGGTGTGTAACCCAACTCATCACTCTGCTTCTAACCCCACCTTGCCCATCCTCCAAACTCACTTTGCACATAAGAGCCTGGAATAAGGTAGAGGGGTGGAAAGAAGGTGGAAGGGTGGTTGGGAGCCCCTTCTGGGAGGTGGATTGAGTTTCTGTATTACCTTTAACTTGTATATCTCCGTATATAGCTGTATATATTGTAAATATCTGCTTGTATATTACGCTAAGATGTGAATATAAAGCTTCATTCCTTGACTTCCAGCTCCCTGAGCCTAGTCTTCTAGCTCTGAACCTGTATGTCTTGCTCTACAGGACTAATTTTCTCTGCACCAGTTACTTGAAAAATCATAGAATCATAGAACGGTAAGGTTGGAAGGGACCTCAAAGATCATCCAGTTCTAACCCCTTGCCACAGGCAGGGACACCTCCCACTAGTACAGCTCACTCAAGGCCTCCTCCAAACTGGCCTTGA
>VWZE01023140.1:366160-377998 GCA_013396675.1 Eubucco bourcierii
CCCCTCCAGCCTGTTCCTACCCCAGCACAGTGTTGCCATCCAAGCCACGAGCTGACAGCTCAGCCAGCAGTTTGCTTCCATCCCTTTCATTCTGTGAATATTTGATGAAGGACTTTCCAGGACAGTGTTAGAAATCCAAATGGTTGTAAGAGCTGGGCTTTGGTGTCTAGGCTTTCACCAATATTTAGATGTGTATAAATGCTAACAGGTGGGGTCATCTTTCAAAATATAAAACAATAAGGGAGGCTTTCATTCAGCAGCAGTGCCAGATGTGATTAGTAAAATACATTTACCCTCCCAATTCAGTGTTGTCTGAGAATGCAGCCTATCACAGTCACATTTTCAGAGACTAGGACTCCCTAAGGAAGTTTCAGAAAAGTACAACGCATGTTAAAAACACTTTTCCCCCCCCCTCAATTTGGTAATATCTAGCTTACTTCAGTTGTAGTATTTGGAGGGGAGGGAGGAGAAAGGGAGCTGAGCAAGATAGAAAGTATTTAATGACTTTTTTTTTTCCAAGGCCAGGTTGGACGAGGCCTTGAGTGAGTGGTACTAGTGGGAGGTGCCCCTGCCTATGGCAGGGGGTTGGAAATAGATGATCCTTGAGGTCCCTTCCAACATTAAATTCTATGATTTGATGACTCTACATGACTAAAAAAACAGAAGCTCCATGCTTTTGCATAACTGTATCATCTTCTGATGTTAAAATTTACTCTTGTGGCTGCTTCTGCAAGATTTCAAGTTATGTAAGGTTTTCGTTTTTTTACTGTCAAAATCCCATGAAAGCAGAGGTCAGAAGTGACTTTACTGAATATAAAAACACTTGAGGAATTAATCTTCAGGAACCAATTACTCACTTCCACAAAAATGGAAGATTGACTTTCTTGAAAAGAAACAATTTTTACCAATGAAAGGTTTTCAACTGGCAGAGCAGGAAACGTGACAAGAGATAGGCAAAAGGAACTGGTTTGCTATTTTGCCCTATCTAGATAAACAAAAATTTTACCCAAATATATCTCGTAGGCTCTGTGATTCTCAATTGCAGTGCAGCACAAAAAACCATTCTGGTAATTGTCAACTTGAGAAGCTTCAGCACACTGCATATAAACACTCTGAGGTCACATTTACAGCTAATGTAAACTAGCACAAATGTAAGCCCCCAGTACACTGAATTCAGTGCATATACAAAACGAAATCTATCTGCCAACGTACATGAGGCACACTGCCTGAAATCTGCACTTAGACTTTTATCTATATTCTGTAAAATAGAGGCTATGTAGAACTTCTTACTAACAACACTGTACTTTATATCTTAAAAGCAACGCAGGCTTCACTTAAGGAAGGACTGAAGGACATTGGCATCATGAAATGCCAAACCTGAGCTGGCTGCCATCAATATCTCTCTTGGCTCTTTGCACATGCCTCATCCCAGAGAGCCCTCAACCAAAGCTTACCATGTCCTCTTGCAATACTGCACTAATATGCTATTTTTAGTAATTTCTTCCACGCCAGATAAACCCTGGCTGCTATAAAGGCCATTCTGCATGGAAAAACACAAACCAACTGTGCTGGTTTGAGGTTAATTAGAATATTTTAATAAAAAAAAATCAGATTATAGGCTGTGAAAAGCAAACCCTGGAGACATGTACTTCACTTATAGGCTTCCTGAGACGTATAAAAACAAGGACACAAATACAGACAAGGTACACAAGCTCTCTCTCTGGGAGCTGTCTTTCTGCTGTTCACCCAACTAATCACTCTGCTTCTAATCCTCCTTACCAATCCTCCAAACTCACTTTGCACATAAGGCAGACCCTGGGGTAAGGTAGAGGGATGGGGAGAAGGTGGAAGGGTGGTTGAGAGCCCCTCCTGGGGACTCTGATTTCTGGGAGGGGGATTGTGTTTCTGTATTACCTTTCACTTGTATATTTCTGTAACTGTTCTTGTCTATTGTATATATATCTGCGTGTATATTGTGCTAAGCTGTAAACAGAGCTTCAGTCCTTAACTTCCATCCAGTTGAGTCTAGTCTGGGGGATCTTCATAGAGTGGTGGGGGGCAGGTAACTCCCAAACCATCATACAAACAAAACCAACCAACCAACAAAAAAAACACCCCACACCAAAAAGGCAAACTAACCAAGCAAACAAAAACGCCTACTACAGCAAGTCTCATTTCTCAAAAATTAGCCATGAAAACTCCTCTGCCTAATTTTGCACTGAAATCCTGGTTCAAACAGCAGTTAACCCCTCCATTCAGAAATGTGGATCCATGAAATCACTGCCTTGGTAGATACAAACACTCTGGTTATAGCTGTATATTGTATTTAGGTACAGGGAAATTGATGTTTTGAGGAGCAGGAATTAGTCTAGTAGCAAAATGTGGTTCCCTAGAAGTGTACAGAAGTTTTCTTTTTTATTACAATGACAGAAAATATTTTCAGGGTATTAGAAAAACAAACAAACAAAAAAGAAAATCAACAACAAAAAAACCCCCAACACACCAACAAAACTAAAACAAAACAAAAAACCCCAAAAAACAATGAATACAACAGAAAGCCATCTTCAAGGAAACCCACTGCCAATTCATCTCTAGTTGCCTTTTTGGTTTGTCTTCTCAAAATAAAGGCTTGTTAAAATCTAAGATTAAATGTTTAAGTTGCCTGAAACAGAAAGACCACTTGGTGGTTTCAAAGTTCTTCCTGTTGGCATTATCCTGCTACAGAGACACCGCTAAATACTCCTTCCAGAAGTGATCAGGGTGCCTGAGGTCCCCACAGGCACGCACACCTGCAGTTTGCAGCCACCCAGCGCAGGCACACATGCCCTCCTGTTGTTGCCATCTAAGACAGGACAATACCAATGGATAGCTTTATCTAGAGTCAGCACAGCAGGCTGCCATCTGTAGCAGGTAGCTACCTTGGCTGTGAAGGCACCACTCCAAATGACCTGAGTGAGAGAATTCCTCCTCTAAGACAAACTCCCAAGCCAAAGGGGTTTGGGCTGCACTGGCACAAGTGCCTCTGCTGGACAGACAGGAAGTAGATGTTGGGAGAGTTTGGCTTTGTCACAAGACGAAAAGGAATAAAGACCTAAGTTTCTGGAAACTTTGCAGGTTTGGAAGAGTTTTCCCCAGAAGCCATACAAAACTACAGCCAACTGAGCAGAAGGGAAAGGCAACCTTGTGTCACCTTTTCTTTTCATTCTAGTATTCCACATCAAAGAAAACACTCTGGTATATCTCTTTTACATATTTATGTTTCTGAAATAAAACATCTGCCTAAGACACTATTCAAACTTCAATGGGTACAAATTCTGCTTTCAAAGATACCCACACAAGTGTGGAGAAGTTAGTGATTAGAAATGTTAGAAAAATTGGACACACTTCCCAGGATTACTTTGTCTGGACTGGCTCTCTGCAGTTTTCTCACTCCCTCAGATGCTTTCCTCCCTTCCACCCTCTATGTAACTGTGTCCCAATTTAAAACTGCATTTTCTGCATTCATTGAGGCAGTTCTTACCTTTGATAAACCATATCACCCAGCTTTGCTTAGCGGTGCAGTGGCCTTCACAAAAGCCTGGGTAGGTTTTCTTTCCATGCTTGTCTATATTTTGGATGCAGCAATAAGTGAGCCCACCACACCTAGAGTTCTGTGCCTGTGGCTTTGCACAACTCTACTAAATGTGTTTCATTTTTTATCAAACTTGGGCTTTTTTAATATGAGATATAAAACATTGATATTCCTATTACATCCCATGAGGGAAAAGAAACACCATTTGCTATAATCAGGGGAAATGTTTTATTGCCTAAGACATGCATTTATCTCCCTCACAAACAGAAGTCATAAAAAGAACATACAACTGGTTAAATGTTACTTGATGTACCTTAGGTCCCAATTGGTTTGCTTTAGGTCCTGCAGTGTCTTGTGGAATTAAATCCAGGCATGAACACAGGTTAATGCTTTTTCTTTCCTTTTAGCAGAACTCTGTCAGTCTGGCCCACACCCCAAGAGCTTTCACTTCAGACTAACCTGCAAGCAGCACTGTGGGTCTCTCCTTTACTTCTTCTTCCCAATGCTCCACCGATTCAACGCTGACTAATTAATTATAAACCTCTGTTCTTACAGCTCTTATATAAATCTCTGTCCTTGTTGCCATCCTGCAGATCTATTCAGTGATCACACTCTTACTTAAATCATATAAGAAAGACTGGTCTGTCCCTTTCATCTGAAAGGCTGTTAAGGAGGCCCAGATTCTAAAGCTTTTTGTAATGAACTGTTCTTTCTTGAAGACAGTTTACCATCAAGCATCCTTCCAGGTCTCATGAAGGGCTACACTGCACAAACTGAGATGACAGTTGTCAGAAGGGAAGGCCAGTCCTTTCCTGAATAGAAAGAATAGACTTGTCTTTTCACTTCTGTCCTTTCTCCATTGTACTTCCAAGGCACAACTGGAGCTCCTACAGCAATAGGTATTTTTCTTTGCTAAGATTCATTGTTGGATGCTCACTGATATTCTGAGTTTCTAATTCTAAACCCACTTCTGCCTTTTATAAAGCTGCACGTTATTTGTATCTAAAGGACCTTCTTTGTAAAAGCTGCAGTTTTCAGAAACTTGATTCCACTTTCTTCCAGGGCCTTCTGTCGTCTTCTCCTCCTCCTTGCCATAATGCTCTCTTAAAGAAATCTCTCATGTGCTGCTATTCAGAAATAAAATCAGGTATTTGATCTTTTCTGTCCAGACTGCCATCTCATTCTCTATTTCCCTGTACTCTGTCACACAGTGCATTGTGTGTCATATGGTCAGCTGAACAGCCACTGTTTAACAGCATAGGAGTGAAAACATCAGGACAAGCAAACATTCTGAAGACTATGTTTCATCATTAGATTTGAAACGAAACTTAAGCAATTTGTTAAAGAGAACATTTCCAGTCTTTTCTAGTTGAGTTTACTTGGAAGTCCATGCAGAAAAAGATGGACTAAAATGGTAGTGACAGATCTTCTAGCGCTCCAGTTTTAAAATAAACCAAGGTTTTTCTACAGCAACCATTGTCTGTCAGCCAGGAATTGTAGGGTTTCCAATCTCACACTTCAGTTCTGTCCTCTATCCCTGACCTTGGGCCTCCCTGGGAAATCTGTTGCAGTGTTCCACCACCCTCACAATAAAGAGTATCTTCCTAAAGTCCAATCAAAATCTACCCTCCTCTAGTTTGAAATCATTGTCCCTTGTGCTGTTGCTACATGCTTTTGTAAATACTCCCTCCCCAGTTTTCTTGCAGGTCCTCTGCAGGTACTAAAAGGCTGTTGCAAGCTCTTCTTGGAGCCTTCTCTTCTACAGGCTGAATAACCCTAACTCTCTCAGCCTGTCTTCACAGGAGAGGTGCTCCAGCCCTCTGTTCATTTTTTTCAGGCCTCTCCTGGATCATGCCCTCCTTTTGTTGAGGACTCCAGAGTTGGTTGGAGTGCTCCAGATAAGGTGTCAGCAGAGCAGAGCAGAATCACCTCTCCCTATCTGCAGGCTACTCTGCTTTTGATGCAGCCCAGAATGCAATTTGCCTTCTAGCCAACTGTTGGCTCACATCCAACTTCTCATCCACCAGTACCCCATGTCCTTTTCCACAGGGCTGCTATCACATCATCTCCAAGCATGTATCAATAATGAGGTTTAAAAAAAAAAATATAATAATTAAGTAAAACCTAACCTCTAATCTGTCACCATTTTGCTGAAGTTCCTGTTACAGGGCAGCACTGACAACATTTACATCGCCTACTAGATTTCTTTCACTTCATCAGCATTTATCATGTAATTTAAACAACACTAAAATGTATTTGCACAAAGATACCAAGAGATAAAGGCAGGGGAAACGAAAAGAGAGCAAGTTATTTCCTACATCTGCCTTTGAAAATTCTGTTTCTGGGAAGGACATTAAAAGGAATAGTTACAGCTCCTATCCCCTGCCCTCCCAATTAGGAGAATGAACAAGATTTCACAGCTCTACAGCTTGCTGCCTGGGTTTCCTATGCACTAGATCCATTAGTTGTTTGCTGGCAGAAATAAAATTAGAAATGTTTTATTATGATTTCCAAATTACTGTGTAACAAATGCTTCAATAATCCTTACGGCGGGGCAGGGGGGGAGAAGAAAAAAAAAAAAGAAGTCTGTTTTGCCCAACAAGCAACTGACAGCTTTCTAATGCAGTTACATTAAAGTGCTTTCCTGAGTGTGTGAGGCACTTTTTAACTAGCTCCTCGGGGCATTGTTAGATATCATTGCTTACAGCCACTGCGAGCCACTGTGCTGTAACACTGCTTCCCACTTCCTCCCGATCAGGCAAACACAGGAGGTGACTTACATGAGAGAAAGTCTTGACCAGCCAAGGTACCAGATCTCAGACTGTCTCTTTACATACCATGAGAGCCCAGAACGAAGACACAGATTTCCAGGGAAAGATGCCTCTGAGGGCACTCAAAGGAAACAAAAGAGCAACTTCCAGAGGTGCATTTTCCTAGGTTAGGATTTTTTAAATGGAAAAACATTAGGTTCTTATTTTCTGTTTCATTCTACGTTTAATCTATTAAATGAGTTCAACTTGAAGTAAATCCCAAAGTCCTCTACACTAAAGGAGTGAGTCCATTTAAAATGAGAAAATTTAGGAATTAGAGAGGCAACAGAACGCACATTTTTGAATCAGAGATTACTAAAACCACTTTATTAGACGTTTATCTAGGAGGATAACTATCATGAGTTTTATGTCTCTTCCAAGACAGAATTTATGGAGATCAGATTCGTAATGTATTTATACCTATCTATACGCGCGCATGCGCACACACACACGCTCATATATATTGCACACACACACTGCACACACACACTGCACACACACGCTCATCCATCTTGCGCGCACACTGCACACACACGCTCATCCATCTTGCGCGCACACTGCACACACACGCTCATCCATCTTGCGCGCACACTGCACACACACGCTCATCCATCTTGCGCGCACACTGCACACACACGCTCATCCATCTTGCGCGCACACTGCACACACACGCTCATCCATCTTGCGCGCACACTGCACACACACGCTCATCCATCTTGCGCGCACACTGCACACACACGCTCATCCATCTTGCGCGCACACTGCACACACACGCTCATCCATCTTGCGCGCACACTGCACACACACGCTCATCCATCTTGCGCGCACACTGCACACACACGCTCATCCATCTTGCGCGCACACTGCACACACACGCTCATCCATCTTGCGCGCACACTGCACACACACGCTCATCCATCTTGCGCGCACACTGCACACACACGCTCATCCATCTTGCGCGCACACTGCACACACACGCTCATCCATCTTGCGCGCACACTGCACACACACGCTCATCCATCTTGCGCGCACACTGCACACACACGCTCATCCATCTTGCGCGCACACTGCACACACACGCTCATCCATCTTGCGCGCACACTGCACACACACGCTCATCCATCTTGCGCGCACACTGCACACACACGCTCATCCATCTTGCGCGCACACTGCACACACACGCTCATCCATCTTGCGCGCACACTGCACACACACGCTCATCCATCTTGCGCGCACACTGCACACACACGCTCATCCATCTTGCGCGCACACTGCACACACACGCTCATCCATCTTGCGCGCACACTGCACACACACGCTCATCCATCTTGCGCGCACACTGCACACACACGCTCATCCATCTTGCGCGCACACTGCACACACACGCTCATCCATCTTGCGCGCACACTGCACACACACGCTCATCCATCTTGCGCGCACACTGCACACACACGCTCATACATCTTGCGCACACACGCTCATATATATTGCACACACACACGCTCATGTATATTGCACACACACACACATATATGCAGGTATTGAGACACTGAAATAGGTTGCCCAGAGAGACCGAGGATGCCTTCTCCCTGGAAGTGTTCAGGGCCAGCTTGGATGGGGCTTTGAGCAACCTGATCTAGCAGAACATGTCCCTGCCAATGGGAGGGAGGTTGAAAATAGATGATCTTCAGTTTCCCTTCCAACTCAAACCATTCTATGATTTTAAGTTACCTTCTACACTCAAAGGCACACAACCATAAATCCTTGATAGCCTTCAAAAAACTGCATCCCAATTTCAGATGCTTCTTTTCAATAAGTCATCTCAACATTGTCAGATCCTATCATCAGGATATACTGGGAGACTGCTAAAGCAGCAAAGAAGCCTCAGCCCTGTATCTTCAGGACAGGTGAGAAATACACACAGCCTTCCAGACCCAGACATGGCATAAGCTCAAAACCAAAGATTAAGAATTCTAACCAAAACCATCCCAAAGCTATGTGACTATCAATGCATCGTTTCAGAAAAGGGATAAGAGGGTAAAGTAACACAGTTCCTCCTGAACAGACCATGAACTTTCTCATCCTGTGTGTTCCCTCCTGCTCGGGAGGGGATTAGCTGAGAAAGGCTGGGCAGGCTCTCAGCAAGAGTTGTTTAACACCTAAGCCTGAAGTGACACAAGCAATGAATGCTGCTGATTCCACTTCTGCCTGTTGGATTTTGGTTTGTTGCTTTTCTTTCTCTTGTTTCCCAAAGACATGAGATTTGATATAAATGAAGGTAAAATTACAAAGATTAATATGAGTTCTTCCACTACACTCAGCCTTCATAAGAATACAGGACATGAGAAGATACTGCAGATACCAAACAGAGCTAGAGGAGTATGTAGTAGTAGAAAAGCAAAACATGAGGCAATTTGGGAGAAGATGATATGATTACAATGTGATTGAGTTCTCCACAACAGAGATAGATGGCCATTTACTTTCTTCATTTATCTACCCACATCTGCACTTTGCATTTTGAGAAGCTACAACTCTTACATCATCCCACTTATCTAAAGGACCAAAGGCAGGACACAACCCACATGGAAAAAAAATAAATAGAAAGAAAAAAAAAAAGAGAGAGAGAGAGGAAAAAAAAAAGTGGCCTTGGGACATATGTTGAGCAGTTTTTCAGTAAATCTTATTTATTTCTTCCTAGTCCTCAGTATCTAAAGCTTTTATGTATTCATTATCAGCAACATGTCAAGTAATGTGATAAGTTGACAAGGTTCTATTGAAGCAGCTTAGTGGGACATACAGTACTTATGCTGCCTGATAAGAAAACATTCAGAAAGGTCATATCCTCTGTTGTATTCCCTATCTCTCTGGGCAGCAGCAGTTTCAAACTAAACTTTGAAAATATTCCTGGTAACACTGAGTGAAAAGCAGTTTGGCTGCATTAGAAGTGATGACCAGTTCTTATTAACATTCATGTTACTTTCTCAAAACTGGTTATTAAAACACAGTTCCTCGCCAAGAAGTTAGCCACATTGAGCAGGCATGATGATGAATCGAGTAGTTGGTCAGCTCAGTGTAACTGTTAAGCCTAAGATAGAATGGCAATATCTCTCTGACTGGTGTGATGGTTTGGGAGTTACCTGCCCCCCACCACTCTATGAAAATCCCCCAGACTAGACTCAGCTGGATGGAAGTTAAGGACTGAAGCTCTGTTTACAGCTTAGCACAATATACATGCAGATATATATATACAATAGACAAGAATAGTTACAGAAATATACAAGTGAAAGGTAATACAGAAACACAATCCCCCTCCCAGAAATCAGAGACCCCAGGAGGGGCTCCCAACCACCCTTCCACCTTCTCCCCACCCCTATACCTTACCCCAAGGTTTGCCTTACACACAAGGTGAGTTTGGAGGATGGGCCAGGGAGGTCAGAAGGAAAGCAGTTAGTGAGGTTACTCGGCAGAGAGGAAAAGGTCAGAAGCTACTAGACAGCCCAAGAGTGTCTGCAAGCCCGAGTGTCTTATCTTTGCTTTGCATTCTTTTCTTAAATACCTCAGCAAGCCTATGAGTGAAGTAGACATCACCATTGTTTTCCTTTTCACAGCCTATAATGGAATTTTCTCCATTAAAATATTCCAATTAGCCTCAAACCAGCACACAGTGCAACTGTTAAACCTAAGATAGAATGACAATATCCCTCTGACTGGCTACTGGAACAGGCTCCACCTTGCCTGCTCACATTGTTCTGCCACATCAGCTGCTAAGCGGTGTGGAAAGTTAAATCAGATTTAGAACAAACCAGACCAAAATGTGCACCCTGCCTGCGCCTGACTTGCACAGTACAGTATACAAGTAGCAAGGAAAAGGAAACTCTATTTTGAATGGTTTATGATGTGGGAGACCCACAGAGCTTGCTCTGTGCCACAGATTTTCCAGAAATCAGCAAAAAAGGTGTGCTCAGATTTCACTGAGATCCAGAGCCTGAAAGTGCCTGGGGCCACCTCAGGACAGAGACAAGGAGCAATGCTCAGGCTCTTGATACGCCTCGCATCTGGAGGTTTACAAAAAGGACACTCTGGAGTCACATCTGTCTCCTTAGCTGCAATTTCTTGACCAGACCAAAGCAATTTTTGCTGTTCAGGCAAATGAACAGAAGATGACAAGCCCAGCTAACACCACCAGATACAAAAAAGGTGCTCTGGACCAATATTACTCTACTTTGGGCACATACTGTCTATATGATATGATGTATGACATGAGCAGATGTGACGTATGACATCAGCAGGGATAGCAGTTTGCTGTGCAACTTAAAGCACATGTGCTTGGTCACAAAATCTTTAAATACAGACCCATTACAGTATTACAAAGAAATGCCAAAGGCTATTTCTCCAAGCAGCAGTTTCTAGCATTTAGAAGTCTCCTGTATTTCCCAACACGTCATGCTGCTTATTTCATTAGGCTGATCAGGTCATTGTTATTATTGCCTTCCTCGGTCATTTATTTTACCCTATGCATGCAGAGCTATTTCTAGGGAGTTTTAGATGCAGAAAAATATGAATGTTATTATTGGAGTTCATCAAATACAATGTTACCTTTTCATGAACTTGACTGACAACAAGGGTCTGATTGTAAATCTGGATCGCAGCTGGATGCCACAAGCAAAATAGCAGAAGAAATAGGAGGAGGAAAAAAACACAATACTATTAGACAAATTAAAGAATCATCATTTACATAAACACCTGCTCATACTTAAATCTTTTGAAAGGCAATCATTTTAAATCCTGGTAAGTATTGCAACTCTGTTTGTTAAAAGTCTAATAGACTTGCTCTCTTCCCCTCACTCTGAATGTTGTTGGGATCAGAATCAGCAGATTAAAAAGTCACTGTCAGTTGTTCTGCCTAAGGGAGGATTTTCTCTGTGATGAGATGAGGGGCTGCACTTAAAAAAAACAGAGAGAGAGAGAGAGAGAGAGAGAGAAGTGGAGGAATAAACCCTTAGAATCTGAGCATCTATTCTGCAAGACACAGTTGCTTGGTTGATCCTGCCTTCTCTCACTTAACAAGACGCAGACCAACTTGAAACTTTCCCTAAAAAATGTGGAGGAGTCAGAGATCAAATTTATGTTGGTAAAATTTGGGACTGAGAACAATACATCATCATATCAAAGGCAGTTTTAATCACAAAATAAAGTCTAATTAAATGAAAAAGTTTTCACCGAGAGTGTCTTTGACCTGTTTGTTCAACATTAAGCCTGGTGATGCAAGTCTCACTGCAGGGATTCCAGGATCTAAAAGCTTTGGGATTCCCCTCTGGCCATCTTTGATTCTTACTGGATTCTCTATTTCATGCAAAACCATCACAGAGGGAAATGTCCAACCTCCAGGACTGACCACAGACTCCCCACAAAGTCATTTCTTGTGCTGCCCACTCAGGAAAAAAAAAAAAAAAAAAA
>VWZE01023140.1:378059-418362 GCA_013396675.1 Eubucco bourcierii
CCACAAAGATATTTCTTGTGGCGCCCCCCCAAGAAAAAAAAAAAAAAAAAAGGAGCAGGATACAGGGCACAGGGTAGGAGCTCCCCACACAGATGAAGAGCCTAAGGACTCATTCCCAAGCACCTACATCTCTTCCCTCCCAAGACCCCTTTCTGCTTGTATTAGAGATACTTGCTATCAGTTCATGCTTCTGCAGTGCTGCAGCAAGCTCCAAAGAAGAGTTGCATTTCTGATTGCAAGCACAGTAACTTCTAGCAGCATTTCCTTTGCACACTGCTCTCCTCCAGAGCATTTCCCATTTGCAGCAACAATCGTTAATATCTCTTCCAGAGCACAGGTCCCCCATAATGAGAGAGGGGAGAGGACAGGAGGAAGAGAGAAAAGACCTGAGCACTACTCAGTATGGATACACTTTCAAGATGCAACAGCAGGGCACTGAAAGCTAGGTTGAAAATGAGATTTTGTGAAGAGAAGGGTAAATGACTGCACTATTAACTCTGCAGCACATAATTTCTTGAAGCAGAAACATGTACCCAGCTTCATTTCCCAAAAGGTTGTCAAATAAATGAGTGAACTAGAAGTTCACTCTTTCTCTTACCCTCATGCTATGTTTTATGAAGTTCTAAACACACAACAAGCTCCAATCGATGTGGAAATACAGAATGGTTTGGGTTAGAAGGTGCTTTAGAGGTCATCTAGTTCCACACCCCTGCCATGGGCAGGGACACCTTCCACTAGACTGAGTTGCTCTAAAGCCCATACAACCTGGTTTTCAACACTTCCAGGGATGGGACATCCACAACATCTCTTAGCAACCTGTTCCAGTGTCTCACCACCCTCACAGAAAAGAATTTCTTCTTTATATCTGTTATAAATCTACCTTCTTTCAGCTGTAAGTCATTACACCTCAGCCTATCACTACATGCTATATAGAAAGCCCTACCTCACTTTCCCCACAGGCCTCCTTTAGTTACTGAAAGGCTGCTATGATGTCTTCCTAGGGTCTCCACTTCTGAGTGAACAAACCCAACTCCCTCAGTCTGTCTTCATAGGAGAGGTGATCCAACCCCTCTGATCGTCTTTGTGACCCTCCTCTGGACCCACTCCAGCAGGTCTGTGTCTTTGTGTTGGGAGCACCAGAGCCAAAAGTCTTAAAAGTGGGGATTCTTAGGAATTTGTAGAGCTCAAGAAAAAGATAAGTTAATCTAAATTGATTCAATTTTCTTTCAAGAAACATTAGAATGTAAATCACCTGCAAGATCCTGAAGACTTTTTGTTGCTTTTAACAACTGAAGCTAAATTTTAGTTCCAGATTTAACTGAGTTCTCAAACAGAGTTCTCAGTAGATGCAAATCATTGCTGCTTCACTAATCCCAGCATTTGTACCAAAACTCAATGCTAAGGGGTAAAAACTCTAAAGCACAGTGAGACATCTTCTTTGGAGTTATGACCAGCAACAGAACGAGGGGACACAGTCTCAAGCTGTGCAAGGGGAGGTCTAGGTTGGATGTTGGGAGGAAGTTCTTGACAGAGAAAGTGATTGGCATTGGAATGGGCTGCCCAGGGAGGTGGTGGAGTCACCGTCCCTGGAGATGTTCAAGACAAGCCTGGATGGGACATTTAGTGCCATGATCTAGTTGATTGGATAGGGCTGGGTAGTAAGTTGGATGATCTTGGAGGTCTCTTCCAACCTGGTTGAATTTATGATTCTGTGACTCCTCTCAAGAGCAACTGTCAATGTTTGTACAGCAGTTAGTGCACCCAGACTATGACCTTGGCCAGGGTCCCTACACCACTAGAAATAAAAAAAATGTTATCAGGCTTTGAAAATAACATTACTCTACTTCAGGTTGGGAATAATTGAACCTCCTAGGAATGAGTTCAGATAGACAGTTTTTAAACAGGAGAGCAGGAAGAAGTCAAGCACTGCAGTCACACCTGCAGCGTAAAACATGCTGTAGGTAAAATCTGTCTCCTGAGTTCCGGCAGGAGAAACAGAAGAGTGAGGCTGGGAGGAGATTGCCTATGCAGAAAGGTTTAAGCTATAAAGCAAACTTCACTCAGTCATTCTTGGTGATGAGCTCAGACAGATGGGATACAAGCAGGGGGTCTTTAATGCGCATTTCTGTGTGCATTTGAGGTTTGGTAGGGTGTATCTCGAGGAATACAAAACACAAAGTTCTCTGAACACGTGAATTAAGAACCTCAGGGAGCAGAAGAAATATCGATTGGACACAGTATGCTGTTCAGTACAGAAAAGTACAGGAGATAATCATCAAGGCTAGCAGCTTTCAAACGTGCCTGAAACGCCAGGGTAGGGCTTTCAGTACCTGTAGGAAAGGTTTGTAGCTCAAAACAACATTACCATAGTTAATTATGATAAATGTAGAAAAGGCCAAAGGCAAATCTTGACCACGTGCAAGGCATTTGGTTCAAGACGTTGTGTGACAGAACTAGGCTGATCTTCATTTCATAGAAACAGTAGAAAAGCTACAAGATTTTTGTTTGCTTTGAAGAGAGCAAGGGCTGTTTGGTTTGTAGTGAAGAGGAAAAGTTCCCTTTCACTATTTGTTTCTAAAACAAGAACTAAATTAGGTATAAAAGTATTGGAGAGGATTAAATAAGTCCAGCTCAACCTTATCTGACCTAGAATATAAATGAGCTTGTTCTTTCCCTCCAAAAACTCTGAAAAGGTAAATTCTTGTTGCAAGCCTCAACTCAGATTTCTAGTAGCCTGTGGCTGTCAGGCCATTTCACATGTATGTTTCTAGAAGAAAAAAAGTCAAATGAGTGTGCAATGGAAAGCTGAAGACAAGGGAGAGGTAGATGATGAGTTTAACAGAGGAAACACACTGGTTTCATTTTTTTACTATTTTTCAACATGATCAAAACAATATTTTACATTTTTTTCCACTTTTGCATTATTCAGAAGTAAGTAGACTTGAAAACTGGTTTGGAATCATCTCTGGAAAACTTGATTTTGAAATGGTTCATAAAAAGTTAGAAGCATGTGAAAAGAGGAGCTTGGCAGAGTAACCAAAAAAAACCTCAGCCACAGTAATCATTTTCCAGAAGAGCCAAAATAACTGATGTTATTCCATGCACTCCACATAAACCACACAAAAATCTGGATCTCTTTGGAAGAGCAACCAACATTAACATGAAAGTTTACATAAATGTTCTTCCTTCTCTCAATAGTTACTGCAGAAGTAAGCGTAAAGCTAAGATTTCTAAATTCCCTTCAAAACACCAGAGAAAGAAAATACAAGGAAAATGCACTGCTGTGCTCTTGGGACTCTACGATCCATGCCAACAAGAAATCATTGTCAATTTTCAAGTAGAATCCTATAAGGTCTCCTTAAAATTACTAAACAAGCTCTGAGCATCCAATCTAACTTAAAAAATTTAATTAGATATGCCAAAAGCGGCAAGAAAAATTCCAGACCTCCATATCTCCTCCCTTACCAATCAGCAGAGCATTCATGGATCCAACCCAGTGCCATGGCAAGGGTCTGAGCATTCACTGTTATTAATGTACTGTAGTCCATCTAATGCTGCCACTATAGTTCATCTAATGCTGTGCTGGCTTCTCTTGCATTTTCCTCATATAAAAGTTAAGTATCCACTACAAAAATGAATCATCTAAACTCCAGGTAAAAGCTATCACAGTACAAAAGTAGAGATCATGCTGTGAAAATGATATCAAATGTTATATAAAAAGAGTTGTGCTATTGAAAGTGTTTGTGGTTTGTAGTTTACCTCCTGTTAGCAGCTCTCTCTGTATTGATTTCAAAAACCTGGTCAGAAAGCTAAACTCAGAATGTTTCTGAAACCATTTGAAGAGTGCAGCCTGTTAACATCTTTTCATAAGTGAAAAGCTAACGTACATTAAACACACCTACACACAAACTACATTAAAAGAACATCCAGGTGGCAAAGGAAAGCACTCAGGAGTTTTAAGATGCCATAATTAAGATCCTCTGCACAATCTTAATTCAGTCCCCACCCTGTGCAGGACCATGACAACACACTGACTGTTCAATCACCTCTTGCCCAGATGATCCTGACATTGTTCATCCCAAACCAATACTTTGAATTTGTCCTGAGCACTGAAGGAGACAGCCTGCACACCCAAACTCATTGCAGAGACCAGGAAGTGACTGACAAATACGGCAGGGACTAAGCCAGAGGATGAGTGGTTGCACTTCCCTCGAGATCTGCCCTTGCAAATTACAGCAAAAAAGAGACAGTTCCTACAAAATCTAGAGCAAATCATTCCCAGTCACCTTCTCATAGCCTTATTTACTACTTGTATCTTCACTTTGAGCCCTGAGAGAGTGCCCAAGAAAGAAGTCACACAGTATCACCAGGGTTGGAAGAGACCTCAAAGATCAAGTCCAACCCATCACCACAGACCTCAAGACCAGACCGTGGCACCAAGTGCCACCTCCAAACCCACCTTGAACACCTCCAGGGATGGTGACTCCACCACCTCGCTGGGCAGCCCATTCCAGCAGTCAATGACTCTCTCAATCAAGAAGTTTCTCCTCACCTCCAGCCTAAACTTCCCCTGGCACAGCTTGAGACTGTGTCCTCTTGTTCTGGTGCTGCTTGCCTGAGAGAAGAAAGCAACCTCCCCCTGGCTACAACCACCCTTCAGGTAGTTGTAGACAGCAAGGTCTACCCTGAGCCTCCTCTTCTCCAGGCTAACCAATCCCAGCTCCCTCAGCCTCTCTCCATAGGGCTGTGCTCGAGGCCTCTCCCCAGCCTCGTTGTCCTTCTCTGGACACACTCAAGTACCTCAATGTCCTTCTTCAATTGAGGGGCCCAGAACTGGACACAGGATTCAAGGTGTGACCTAAGCAGNTTGGTTGTTGCAGCCAAAGTGTAGCACCCAGTACTTGGATTTGTTGAATGCCATCCCCTTGAACTCTGCCCATATGTCCAGGCAGTCCATATCATAGCAGGTTCTGCATACATCATCTGCTCACTGGAGTCAGCAGGCAGCCTGGTTTGAACACATAGCACAGTTTACTCTGTGGAGGGCCAGTAAACATTAGGCCCCTGCTATCTGACACTCAACCACTCTGCATCTCCTTTTTCCACATGCAGGAGCAGGAGTCTTACCACTCAAAGCAAGTATATTTCTAAATAAATGTTACTGTTTGCAAAAACAGGCAGCAATGAAAAACCTACAAGGAAATTAGTAATTCTGTGGTCAGTCTTGGTCTTAAGCAGTATACATCAAGGGAAGCCTGGGACTAGTCATGCCCCAGTGTGAATAAAACAACTTAAAGCTGCACTTATTCAGCAAACACCTACTTAGTGCAGAGACGATGCAGGGGTCCATAGGAAAAAAGTAGTGTGTGAGCATGTAATTAGAGAGAGTATCAAAAGGTATCCACACAAGGGGGCCCAATTAAGGTTTCATGGACAGCATTATTCTTTTCTTCCCCCCCCCTCCCTTTTTTTTTTTTTAGTACTTCATTTTACTGCAGCATTCATGGTTTTGTACCCTTTTATCTATAATTTCATAAGTTGTTTACAAAAAAAATACAGAAGAGAAGAGGAAAAAGAGAGCCTGAAAAAAAAAAAAATCTATTGTATGGAATGGTACTGATACTGAAACACAGAGCTGGTGCTTCATGGTCCACAGAGGAGGCTTCAGCCATGTGAGCAGTAACAGCAATGGTAGCCTGGCTCATGGAGCAGGCTAAAGGAAAGGCTGAGATGCACAGAGGTTTTCCAGGGAGCTGCTGCAGTACAGGAACATGGGACATCATCTGCTGTGCTTTCCCTTCTCAGGTCTAGAGATGAATGACCTTTGCTTGCCATCTACTACTTTCCATTACAAGCACTTTCCTTTCATGTTCTTGGCCTGTGCTCCTACACTTGTGCTCAGATTCCAAATTCCTTTTCCCTCCAAGTATTCTTCAAACATGTCTAAAAATCTCCTAAAGTTCAGATTCCCCAGTAAACACAAAAAAAACCCCACATCCCTGAAACAAACTTATTAATAAAAGCCAGAAATTAAATGAAGCATGATAAGGATTCAAACAGCAGAGGAGGTGTGATGGTTTGGGAGTTCCTTGCCCCCCCACACTTTGTAAGATCACCCAGACTAGACTCAGTTGGATGGAAGTTAAGGACTGAAGCTCTGTTTACAGCTCAGCACAAAGTACAAGCAGAGATATACACTATAGACAGGAATAGTTACAGAAACATACAAGTTAAAGGTAATACAGAAACACAACTCCCCTCCCAGAAATCAGAGACCCCAGCAGGGACTCCCAACCACCCTTCCACCTTCTCCGCACCCCTATACCTACCTTACCCAAGGGTTTGCCTTATGTGCAAGGTGAGTTTGGAGGATTGGCCAGGGGGGTTAGAAGGAAAGTGGTTAGTGAGGTTACTCTGCAGAGAGGAGAAGGCCAGAAGCTAGAGAGTCCGAGTGGCTTATCATCTTTGGTTTGCATTCTTTTCCTATACATCTCAGCGAGTCTGAGTGAAGTAGACACCACCATTGTTTTCTTTTCACAGTCTGTAATAGCATTTTCTCCATTAAAATATACCAATTAGCCTCAAACCAGCACAGGAGGTTGGTCTGAATCCCACAAAAAGTGTCCTTCATGCGAGTGGAAGGCTGTGTGCTGAGCTGCCATGAATCAGTGCTCCGTATCATAGAATGGTAAGGTTGGAAGGGACCTCAAAGATGATCTAGTTCCAACCCCCACTAGAACAGGTCACTCAAGGCCTCGTCCAGCCTGGCCTTGAACACCTCCAGGGAGGGAGCAGCCACAACCTCTTGGGCAACCTGTGCCAGTGTCTCACCACCCTCACGGTAAAACAACTTCCTTCTAACATAATGGTTCACGTCAAGCTGGCCACTGTTGCTACCTTTGTCCACACCTTCAGCCTTTCAGGAAGGTAAAAATGGCAGCAGTGAGCAGTAAAGAGAGGAGACAGCAATGTTCATCCCCTCTGAGGCTTAGAAGACAAGTATCACCCACCAATTTGCAACAGAAACTAGAACTACACAAGAACTCCGTACAGATACATTCATAGACAGGAGGTTTGCTACAACGATAACTCAGCTCAGTAGAGAATCAGGAGGAATTTTTTTTTTCTCCACTGTGGTTAGCACACTGCTCAGTCTTTGCCACTACGGCAGTGTTCAGCAGTGCCATGCATCTGCAGAAGACAGGAGGGTTGAGCACAAGACCAGCGGGCACAATAGCACCAAGTAACAGATGCCAAGAGGAGCGATGTTTTATCTGGGTAGGCAATAAGTGGAGTTATTAAGTAAGAAAGAATCAGAATCAACCAGGTTGGAAGAGACCTCCAAGATCATCCAGTCCAACCTGTCACCCAGCCCTATCCAATCAACTAGACCATGGCACTAAGTGCATTTGTTTTGATTCTTAAATCACCTTTGACACTGTTGGAAATGCTGTTAAATCCCCACTCGAAAAGAAAAAATCTGTCATGTCAAATAGCTCCAGTTGTCCTGGTCACACACTTCACTTCTATACCAGATTACCTGTAGCATCTTGCCACACTTCATAAATGGTTGGATGATTTTTACCTTCCAAAGAGTCATTTTATTTCAGATGATTCCCAAACCTACTTTCAAGCAATTCAGTTACGNCTTCCAGGTTGATAAGCGAGGCAGAGAGCTGATATCAATGTATTACATACAGTGATACCACACAACCTTCTCTCTGTCACTCCCAATGCAGAAAGCACTGTAAGCCAAGTCCAGTGTCAAGGAGAGAACTCTACTATGCCTGATGCCGAGTCTCGGCAATGCTAGGGTGAAACAACCAGGAAGCTGTACCCAAAGCCTACTGCTGAGAGAGTGGGCAGCAGCATGGAGATTTCTTCACCTCATTCTCTACACAACCAGTGGAAACAACTTCCTTCACCATGGTACCAGTAAAAAATTCAGAGATTTTTTGCAACATCCTTTAATTGTGCTGCATTTTAGGACTATATTCAAAATGCCACTTTTGCAGGAAAAAAAAATATCTATCAAGTGTCATATCTCAGGCTCAGCATCCTTCAGTAGATCTATGATCTACAATCTACTGTAGTGGCCCCACATTACCATAAGATACTTGATGTTTTGCCTAAACACTGAAGAACTGCAGAACCTGGAGATTTTCCCTCTCTTCTTTGCAGCTACAAAGCCATAAACTGAAGGCACACTGATTGTATCTCTCTTGCCACAGATGTGGAGTGTGTGGATAGAACATTCTGAATGAATAACCCTCAGCTCAACAGCAGACCCTATCTTATCTAGAATAGGTAAAGACCACTGAGCCTCATGGAAAGCTACCAGTCTCTTATATTTACAGACACATGAATGATGTCTAGAGTGGAGGGAACGCAATACTCAGGGAGAGGCTTAGTTTTGTTTATTATGAGGACACTTAGAAGCATCTCATTCAGGAGGAAAGGAGTAGTAAGCAGGAGTCACATACACCTAGTTTAAAGCACAATTAAATCAGCTAGCTCTGCAATCTCATTGCACAGTTCACACAGCATCAGGGATTTTGGTCATTATCTCTTTTCAGGAGCAAGTTGAAGGATTATCTCCTTTTACCACAGTAGAAAGAAGATGCCAAGGCTGAGCCTGGTGCAGTGTTAAGGACAAAATTAAGACAGCCTGTCTCATTAGAAACTAGGTTCTTTGTGTACAGTCCTAAACGGAAAATGCAGGACTGTGGACCTAGCTATCTATCATGGATCTTTGATTAGTCATAGAATCATAGAATGGTAAGGTTGGAAGGGACCTCAAGGATCATCTAGTTCCAACCCCCTGCCATAGGCAGGGACACCTCCCACTAGTACAGGTTACTCAAGGCCTCATCCAAACATGGTCTTGAACACCTCCAGGGAGGGAGCATGCAATAAGCTGGTTTAATACTCTGTGATTCTATAGGCATTAGCCTATGACAAGGCAAATATTCAAGTTGCAATTCCACTTTGCCAAAGAACACCTGCAGTGCATTCAAACAGGTAGAAATGCAAACCACACACCCTCTCCTTATTCCCACTTCACGTCATGAAATACTTTGCTGAACTCATTCCCAAGTTTCGGGATTGGACTTGGCTGCAATGCACAAAGGAGTATGTTTCCCTGTAATTATGCAATGCCCCAATAACACCAGATCATTTATAAAAGCCCTAACTGGAATCACTAGATAGCTCATTCAAACCATTGTCTCTTCAAAGCTATTGTAGCACAATCTTCCACTGATTAATTGCACGGAGCAAGACTTTTGACTTCTAAGATCTTTTCCAAACATTTTCCTGCAGTATTGCCATCAGTTCCACAAGAAGGAATGGTTGATTGGTTGATGAAAGGTGGCAAAGTTAAAAGTTACTTTCACCAAGATAGTTCTGTTAAAATTAAGTGTTTCCCAAACATTAAAAAAAAGGGGGGTTGTATATTTCTCAATAGAGTTTTGTAATCTTCTCAAATACTAGAAGGTCACTTATGTTTTCAAGGCCGTTTAGCAAGGTCAGGTTGTAATGAGCTGCAACTACTTTATTTGTGATTTGTGGCTCTGAGGGATTAATTGTCCCCACTCTGTCTCATCCACAATCTAAGGCCGAATTGTCAAAATGATCCATGGCTTTCGTCCCCAGGCCCATGGTTTCATTATTAAGGTGCGTTCTAATCGATAGTAGCATTTTTAACATTTTGCCCCTTACGTTTTATCAATCCTTATTATCTAATGACCAATACTCAACTGGCACAAGGTTTTTCAGAAACACACTGACAGATTACAACAGGCAGTCACATGCATTTGTAATTAGACTTCATTACCATTATAAGTGCTGAATGGGAGCAGAATAGAAAGGCAGAAGAAATGCTCCCAGTTCGCAGAGCTCATCCCATTTCTTAGAGTCCTTGCATGAGTCTGTCTTAATTTAAAAGAAGGGGGAAAAAAAAAAAAAAAAGAAAAAAAAGCCCAAGCACCACAAACTCCAGAACAAACAGGAAAAAAACCACCAACAAGCAAACAAAAAAAACCTCAAACCATCAACAGCAAAATTTTGGCATTGGTTACAGGTTAATATGCTACATTTATTCCACTCCACTGGCCTAAGTGATATCAGAAGCTTTGAGAACTAGCCAGCCATCCAGAAATTGTGGTGGTTCATTTTAACAAAGAAAACAGCCACTGCAAGAATGTAAATCCATCACCTTTAGCGTTCCTAGGTTTGATTGTTCGAATCGCTTTGGTTCTTTGTAACAGTTTCATCTGGTTCCTGTGTTGTTGATGAGGTAAATACAAACACTGAGTTTCTTTTTCTCTTCTGCTGGAAATTGGAATTATGACACATAACAACATGTCTCCTTATTTTCAATTGCTACTGGTCTGGAGAAAAAAAAAAACTGAAGAAAGAGGCTGAGGGGACAGATCTTCTGATGCCATAAGTTGGCCCAGTTCCACTGAAGTCAATGGAAATACACTCATTTACATGTGCTGAACATCTGGCCCAATAGTGGTCATTAACAGAATATTGCCCAAGAGTAACGTTTTCCAGGCCACAGAAGAGCAGAAAAAGTTGTTTTAAATTCCATAGCATTCATTCTCCCTGCTTTTCTGGGAGAAGGGAGTCCTGGGCTGTCTAATGAAACTGCATGCTCTGGCTTTCTTATTCAGGGAATGCAGCCACCTTTCCAACCTGACCTTGTCAAAGCAAGCAGCTTCCATCTCTGGACAGCATGTTCAGCTGCAGGCTACACACAAAGACAGAGAAAAGTTTCACTAGGAACAAAATGTGACTCCATACTTCACTGACAAACCTAGAGCACGATGTCATTCAGAACAGCAGCTAAATAAGGTAACATTTCTTTAAAAAAAATAAAAAATTTTTAAAAATTAGGTCCACACTGAACCCAAATCTGAACTAAGTACTAGTTTGTCAATTCTGAAAATATTAAGTTACATCATTTCTCATGCCTTCAGATATGATTTTTTGTGACACTCTGGTCTGTGTGCTTTCAATCCTTCGGATCCCTTGGAGTACTGTGTGCAGCACTGGAACTCCCAGCACAGGAAGGACATGGAACTGTTGGAGCGGGTCCAGAGGAGGCCACAAAGATGCTCAGAGGGCTGCAGCAGCTCTGCTATGAGGACAGGTTGAGAGAGTTGGGGGTCTCCAGCCTGGAGAAGAGAAGGCTTCCAGGAGACCTTAGAGTAGCCTTCCAATATCTGAAGGGGGCTACAGGAAGGCTGGGGAGGGACTATTGACAAGGTCTTGCAATGCCAGGGCAAGGGGCAACGGGTTTGAACTGGCAGAGGGGAGATTGAAACTGGATGTTAGGAGGAAGTACTTTTCAGGGAGGGTGGCGAGACACTGGCACAGGTTGCCCAGGGAGGTTGTGGCTGCTCCCTCCCTGGAGGTTTTCAAGGACAGGTTGGAGTAGGTCTTGAGTGACCTGTACTAGCAGGAGCCGTCCCTGCCTATGGCAAGGGGTTAGAATTAAATGATCCTTGAGGTCCCTTCCAACCTTACCATTCTATGATCATTTTTGAGTAGTATTTCATTTCTCTTTTCCAAAGAACTTCTAGAGTTAATTCAGTATAAAATCTCCCCAAAAATAACAAATTAAAAAACCAAACCACAAACCTAGTGTGCACACACCCAAAACAGAAGAATGGCTGGCACAACTCCTTAATCCCAGCAGATTTAGCTGTGAATTCTAATACTGGCATCTTAAATGCCAGTGTAGTCAGTTCTATGCTAGATTGATGTGGGCAAAAAAGAAGTGTTATGAAGACTGAAGAATGACGTAGTTTGACTGGCATCTCATTTCTCATCACAAACCAGCACTACCTAAAAATATATCACCACCATTATTTTCCACCTACTCTGATATGTTAGTGGAGAAGTAACTGGTCCAGGGCCTAGCAGTGTTTTCTTTGAGACAACAGGCCACAAAGATATCAGCTAAACCAAAGGGAGAAGTTTCTGTCGGTGGCAATTTTGACTTGAAAAGGATGCTGCAGTTTTACGAAGATTTACTCTTAAGTCTGCCTTGTTTGTATTTTAAGTGGACACAGGCTCAGTTTTTTCCAGTCCAAAGTGAAAAAGCTGTGTATACAGCCCGCCATAACATGGCCCCGCGGAACGCAGCCCGCCATAACGCGGCCCCGCGGAACGCAGCCCTACGAATGCATACTTCAATGTTTTGAATCATGCATCGAAATGCCACCAAAGTTTCTGCATTAAAAGACCAGATCGCTTGGGCTTGTGCTGACTTGCATCTGATGAAGATCACACTCTGGTAAGAAGCACCCAGCTTCTCATCCTGTGGCTTGGCTGGACAAGACAGAGAGACTGACAGTTTCCCAGAGAACACAGCCACTCTGCTGACCGTTGTTTTCCGAACAGCCCAACAAACTGTCACGTAAGCAAAGCCACAGAACTCATTGCAGTACTAAGGTTCTCTACACTCCACCACCCCAGTTACCAGTCACAGTGTTTATCGCCAGGGTTTCCAGAATGACACTGACATGTTTCACAACTCCCATTGTGCCTATGGATGAGGGAATTGATCCCCCCTTATTACCAACAGTCAAGGTGGTCGAGAGCTCTAGCCAACACTAGATTATATTTGTCAGATAGACAGCACTTGGAGGTCATTAAATGCCTAAAACTTCTATTTTACTGCTCCTTCTAGCCAAAAACTTCTTTCTTTTCTGTGTTGCCAGTGTTTGCCTGTTTCCATTTTTCTCATCATAAGCAACTGTATTACATTTCAGATGTTGAGCTCTTCATTTAACAACATGGCAATGTGCAACAAAATTGTGCATCACCTGCAGCAGAAACCTTATGTGAAAGTTAGGCAACGATGCTCAAGAAAAACATTGCAGTAAATCAAAATGTTGTTTGGTTTCTTTCCAAAGCTCACACACTAGGCACATATTAATGAAAGACCTTTTCTGAGCTTGGCACTCCTGGAAGAAGGCCATCCAGGCTGCCATCATGTTAAGATTTGAAAGAGCTAGAAAGGCTCCACTATGTTTACATATAAACATTTTCCAAGCAAATTATTTACACCCCAAGCGAACAGAGTCAAAACCAGACATGTAAAATCACTTGTCAACCTTTCCATCTAGGCAGGACAAGCCTGATTTTCAGTTGAGATAAAATGCTTTTATAGAATCATAGAATCAACCAGGTTGGAAGAGACCTCCAAGCTCATCCAGTCCAACCTATCACCCAGCCCTAGCCAATCAACCAGACCATGGCATTAAGTGCCCCATCCAGGCTTTTCTTGAATACCTCCAGTGATGGTGACTCCACCACCTCCCTGGGTAGCCCGTTCCAATGCAAATCACTCTCTCTGGCAAGAACTTCCTCCTAACATCCAGCCCAGACGTCCCCTGGCACAGCTTGAGATTGTGTCCCCTCTTTTCTGTTGCTGGTTGCCTGGGACAAGAGCCCAACCCCACCTGGCTACAACCTCCTTTCAGATAGTTGTAGACAGCAACAAGGTCACCCTTGAGCCTCTATTTTTCCAAGCTAAACAACCCCAGTTCTCTCTTCTTTTGAAAGAATTATCCTGCTCTGTTCCTATTTTAGCAGCCTTATCTACCTCCAGACTGCAAATGCTAATGACCACAGAAGTACAGGCAAGTTTGCCATTTCACAAGATTAATACACTCAGTTTTATTCCATTTTGTTCACATTTCTGATTGAGGACTTTCCCAGTAATTAAGAAGTCTTTGAATGTGAAGAAATAGATTCTGTAACAGAAATCAGAGAGCCAGACTGTATTTCAACTGGTTTTCTGTGGGATCAAAAGGTGCCTTATAACAGTAATATTATCATATACCTGTGTTAAAGTCAAGCTTTTATCAGTTCTTAAAGCTCTTACACAGAAGAAACTGAATTCTATTCTGGTTCTCTTTGCAGCCACTCATTTCAAATGAACAGAGATGACAAGAGTGAGGAACAGCCTTCAGAGATTATTTCGGAGCATTTAACACAGGGCTAATTGAAAACTAAATGTAGGTGAAGCAGCTGCATTAAGATGATTTTTTCCAATGCAAGACCTCCTCACTGAGATCTGGGGTCTCTTCTGTCAACATAGGTGCACACACAAGATCAATTAGCAACATGCATGCAACTTCTGGTATGTGCTTGAAACTACCTCTTTCGTGAATTGCTTAAAGAGGGATGCAGAGTACATTCAGTCAAGCACGCTGTGTAGTAAGTTACACAAAGGTTATTAGAGAATCATAGAAACAGTCAGGGTTGGAAGGGACCACAAGGATCATCCAGTTCCAACCCCCTGTGCCATGGGTAGGGACACCCTGCCCTAGATCCGGCTGCCCAGAGCGTCATATAGCCCAGCCTTAAACACCTCCAAGCATGGGGCCTCAACCACCTTCCTGGGCAACCCATTCCAGGCTCTCACCACTCTCATGCTGAAGAGCTTCCTCCTCTCTTTTCTCACACTCAGACCTGCTTTGCTTTCCGGACTAGCAGAGTAGCCACTATCTATCTACACTCTGCAGCACAAACAACAGGGAAAGGAATTTCTGTCAACTTCTGGAAATGTCCCACAGCAACTTTTACACTCAACAGAACAAAATAAAACTTTTATTTTAAAGATTCCGTGGAAAAAACACACAACCAATCCACCCACCTCCAGGATTTTTTGTTTTCCAGTCAAAATAAAAACTCCTACTGCAAATTAATACAAAAACAAAGCTAAGTGCTACATTTGGCATCGGCATAATTCTGTCTGGAATCCCTCAGAATTTCACGGACCTCCTCAACTCCCTTGAAACAATCCCACCAGAATACTCCTGAGGGAACTGTTATTCAACACTAGTATGGCTGGCAGAGCCTGTCCTTATTAAAATATGGTGAGATTCATCTAACCTAGTTTTAGCCATCATAAGGCTAGACATTTAATTCTAGGTTTGTCACTGTAGGCTTTTGTACAGCCAATGGAGAGAAACAGACATCTCCAGGGGGCAAGCTGTCTGACCTCCCAATTCTAGGCTGAAATCAATCACTCTCTGAAGGTGCCCATTCAAATTTGACTGACTGCATAACGAAAGGCTGACTTCCTCAGACTTCAATACCTACACGTCTCATACCCTCATATCATCCGCAACATCTGAATTTCACCTATGATTTTCAGAGCTCAAGCCCAGCATTTCTGACAAATCAGAAATGTTGTCTGTTCCTTGATAGTGAAATTCTTACACTAAACCCCCTCACAAGAACACTGCTCTGTTTCAATCACTCTGAGTTCCAAGCCAACAAGTTGAAGTAGTACAAAAGAATTAAAAGGTAGAAATTACTTTGACTCCGATGCAGTGATAAATGCTTTGGCTTCTGTCCTATTCAGGGTTGAGTGCACCCTCAGCAAGTTTGCAGATGACACCAAGCTGTGTGGCACAGTCGACTTGCTAGAGGGCAGGGATGCCAGCCAGAGGGACCTGGACAGGCTGGAGAGGTGGGCCCAGGCCAACCTCATGAAATTCAATAAGGTCAAGTGTAAGGTCCTGCACCTGGGTAGGCACAATCCCAAGCACAAATACAGGATGGGTGGTGAATGGCTGGAGAGCAGCCCTGAGGAAAGGGACCTTGGGGTCTGGGTTGATGAAAAGCTCAACATGAACCTGCAGTGTGCACATGCAGCCCAGACAGCCAACCGAGTCCTAGGCTGCATCAAGAGAAGCGTGGCCAGCAGAGCAAGGGAGGTGATTCTGCCCCTTTACTCTGCTCTCGTCAGACCCCACCTGGAGTACTGTGTGCAGTTCTGGAACCCTCAGCACAGGAAGGACATGGAAGTGTTGGAGCGGGTCCAGAGGAGGGCCACAAAGATGATCAGAGGGCTGGAGCAGCTCTCCTATGAGGACAGGCTGAGGGAGTTGGGGCTCTTCAGTCTGGAGAAGAGAAGGCTTCGAGGGGACCTGATAGTAGCCTTCCAGTATCTGAGGGGGGCCTACAGGAAGGCTGGGGAAGGATTATTTACAAGGTCCTGCAATGACAGGACAAGGGGCAATGGGCTTAAACTGGCAGAGGGGAGATTTAGACTGGATGTTAGGAGGAAGTTCTTTACAGTAAGGGTGGTGAGGCACTGGAACAGGTTGCCCAGGGAGGTTGTGGATGCTCCCTCCCTGGATGTGTTCAAGGCCAGATTGGATGAGGCCTTGAGTGACCTGTACTAGTGGGAGGTGTCCCTGCCTATGGCAGGGGGTTGGAACTAGATGATCCTTGAGGTCCCTTCCAACCTTACCATTCTATGATTCTATGACTTCCACAAGATGACTTCTCTGAATCCATCGGTGCAGTATTTTCAGTACAAATACTTTTGGTATTATAAACCAAAATGCAACAAGCATCTTTCATGAGTAATTACATTTTTCTACCCAACAGTCTGACATGACATTTCAATTTTCAGATTTAAGCCTTCATAACTTCATAGCAACATACAAATTAAGTACAGGACACCAACAAAAGGCATCTGCCTCCCGTCACAGAGCTCTTCCAGCTACACATTTTTCCCCATGGGATAAAATAATGTTACAAATTCAGAAAGGTCCTTTCAATTATTATTTTTGGACAGATGATCTGTTAGAGAAATAGTCACCATTAGCACTGTAGTCACGGAGGTACTCTATACCTTAAGGCTAAATAAGCCCTCAAATAGAATCTAATCCATGATCCATCAGCATTTAACTTAAATGACAGTCCTATATGTTTTCCTTTTAATGACAAATTCTTATGTATGTCTTTTTCCATTGATGCATTCCTATCTGTCTCACCAGATCTGACCTAGCAATGCTGTTTCTGTGATACATAAACTGTTCCTTGGAGCATGGTATCACCATACTGTTCACCTATGTTTTCAATGTGTTTTCTTGCTTTTAAGAGACTAAGTCACATTTAATAAGGTAATTGTTAGAATAGTAAAGGTGTACACGAGAAAAACAAAACAAGAAAATAAAAGGAAAATTAAGATTAAATATTCTTTACTACCAACCAGGGCTTTTTTTAAAATCATCCTGTTCATTTTTAATCCATCACATCTGTTACTGCTCAAGAAAATAAGTTTGGGCATGTGACCAGCTAAAAGAATAAGAACAATTAATTAATTTCATTCAACTCAATCCATTTATTTCTGTCTGCCTAGCCTAGAATACAGATCTGTATAGAGTTACTGGAGTGCAATCTGTTTGCTCAAAAATGTGCCCAGAGCAGGCAGCCAAGTTATTAGGTATCTGATTACTGATCTTCTTGCAGTTACCCTGTGGCAGTCTCCTCTCCAGCTCACACAAAGGCAGTTTGGACCCCAGACTGTACAAAGTTGTGAGGAATGCTAGCTCTAGAGGTCTAACTGGAGTGGTCATCTTCCTATAGACATCTTGAATTTTAGTACATCTTAAACACTGTTGTGCTTAACTGCCTGCAATCAGATGCTGCACTTAGCAACACTTCAAGGAACACGTTCTGCAAAAAAAAATTTTTGCCATTATTCTTGGTAATAGTCCCGCAAAGAACATGGTTAAAGCACAGGCTTAGCTGAAAGCCCATGGCTGATCTCAAATGGAAACAGCACAGTGTTTTTCTCAACAACAAATACAGTGAATACCGACAGATCTAAACCATGAATCCTTAGTCATTTTTTCCCCAACAAATGTTTTATTTCACTGGCTGCACAGCTACCACAGGAACCTCATCTCTGAAGAAGCCATACCTGAAGTCTTGAAACAGCACAAACACTCTCTCATGGTTCTTGAAAAGATACTTAAACATAGAAGCTTGGTTCCTCCCTGCATCTTAAAACAACCATGCTGATCTTGGAAGCACAAGGTAGAGTCAACAAGAATAGAGCCAGCAGCAGACACCCTTTACTCAGCAAAGGCTCTATAGACTAAGGCTGATGGGGTCAGCACAAACAGTCAGGTAACAGACACTAGCAGCCCAGAATAAACTGTAGTAGAAAGGATGTATGTACTGGTTAAGACTGGCTATAGTTAGAAACTGAACTTTACAAAACACACACACACACAGCAAGGACCTTCAGACCTCCTTGCTCTGAAGGTCTCTCACTCTTACATGTTCCCAAATACCTCAGTTCTGTTCTGGCCTACAAAATTAAAAAAAAAAACAAAACAAAAACAAAAACAAAAAAAAAAAACCCAAACCACAACCAAACACAAAACCCCCAACAAAACTCACAACCAACCCACCAAAAAAACAAAAACAAAAAAAAAACCCATCACCCCACAGCCACCACACAAACTCAAAAAACCTTCACATTAAAAATCAAACACCACAAATATGTTTGGATTATACAATAAAAAAAACCAAACAACAACAACAACAAAAAAAAAACACCAAACCAACACACTATGCTTGTGAGGGATGAAGGCAACATCTGAGAACTGCTTTTCAAATGTAGTGAAAATAATAATAGTTCTGTCATTATGCTGAGACCTTTCACAGCAGGATGAGTTTTTATTATCAAGATATAAAGTCCTGAGAAAAAAAAAATAGATTTATAGGGGACATGGTGACACTAATTAGAAATCCTTATGTGTGTTCACAGAATACAATTTAAAGGCACTGAATGAGCCTGCAAAATTAATCCAGGGCATTTGAGAATGTTTACCTACATTCTACTGGTGTGGTTGAAGTCAGTCAGATTTTAGGAGCAGGTATCTGTTAATATCTCTCTGTAAAGCCCTTTGGCTTTGATTATGGACAAGAGGGGAAAAAAAAGGAAGCAGTATCTGCCCAGGTACACGTCCTATAAATCACACCACTTGGAACCCTAGCTCCCATAATAAAATAAAATGCCTTGATATATAATTAATAGTGTCTCAGAGAAAAATACTACTCCTGCTGGGTACTGGGAGATACCAGAGCAAACGTGTTAATGGTCTCTGTGAATTTCTAAAAGAAAAAGGTCAAAAGCAATTTGTCCCCAGTCCCCACTTTTTCTGCTGGTCCAAATTGCTTTCATGTTGGCAATACCTCAACAAAAGTAAAACTGTGAAATAAAATTTGGCCTCACTGAGATCAGTGATGAAGTTCCTGCTGAACTTTCGGGAGATAGGATTTCACTTGTGGAGAGTAATGTATCATTTTAAATCAAGGTTTGGTCCCTCTTGCTCAAATCTGAAATCAAGCATGGTCATAAAGTGATGAGTGCAGGATGCCCAGCACTGACATGTTCCAGGCTAAGATTTTCCTGTTTGTGCTGAGGAAAATCAGGTGCCTGTTTTGGGCAGCTTGCAATCTGAAAAACTAAAATCTGCAAAAATGTATGGCCAAGCTCCCCTACTAAAGAAAAATGCACCTCTCATAGGAGTAAATATTACATTTGGTGGGTGGAAGTTGTTTCCAAATGAAGACTACAAGACCAGCTCTATTGTTCTGCTGCCAGGAGTTCACAAGAAAGCTGTAATATAAACCCCTCCACTTGCTGTGTTCCACTGAATAATTTTCAGTCCTATGAAGTGTCATTAAAAATTTCACTTAATATGAATATATGCAAAGTACAAACCTTTTTTTCATGCAAAATGTATTCAGTTTTATTGCTCAGGAAAATGGTAATATATTATTCTGGACTAGCAAGCCTAAAATTTTGCTCCACTGAGTATAGGGAACAGAGAAACCAAACCCTCATACACTTCATACATCACCACTGTTAATTACACAACGTTGCAAAGGGTAAAAAGCAAAACCCCAAACTTTCTGTCCCTTTAAGGTTTCAAATTTTTCCTTTCTTAAGTGTGATTTCATCCTGGTTTTCAGTGTGCACTGCTAGAAATAATTTTACTTTTTAATGCACGTTCAGTTAAAATGCAAAAACAAAATCCTTGCATCTGAACAATAGCATAGATTGATGTTTGCTTCCTGCTTGCAACAGACTGCAAACAGGGAACATGGGGAGCATGTCTTCTTAAAACAATTCCAAGAGAACAATATATGCTGTGGCTTTTGAATAGTGGACAAGAGACTATTGTTTATTCCTGGAGATCTCGAATTCTAGCATCTAGGTAGAAGATCATTGTGAAAGCTTCTTCTCTCTTATTAAGAGTACCAAACAGCCATCAGTGGCTATCAGCAGATGAAAGAAATCACCACAGTCCCTTTTCAAAGATTGGCTGTTAACCAGCTTCAATGACTTTCCAGGCAGCCTACCTGGTTTGTTTGCAGTTTTAATACACTGGTGGCTACTTATGCAAAAAAGGCAAAAACTAATTAAATTTGTTTATGTATGTTATCGTGTGGAGCACTCATTTCCAGACATCAAGCTATGAATCATTAAATAACTGCTAAATTGGTCTCCTGGGAGAGATCATGCCTCAGAGTTGGGCAGGCCCCCATTCCACCAAAGCCAGGTGTGCTCTGCAGCAAGCAGGCATTAAAACTGCTTTAAAGGCCATGGTTTGGGTACACAGCCAGGTCTCACACTGTGAGGTGAGTGGTAGGAAATCATGAAAACAGTGACAGCCCTCCTGTCAGAGTTACTCCTCTGTTTGATTAATGAGGGCATTTGAAAGACAATTAGCCAGAGCAGGTTTGGCTGCAAATAGCTTATCAATCAGGCACCCTCTAGTCAAAGCCTTCTTTTGGGGTTTTTTTGTTGCAAAAGAACTGTACGGGTGATACGCAAACAAGGGCTCTTTAGGTGTTATAGAAAAAGAGGAGAGCAGAACGTAGCACATCACAGCTGTAACAGTAAAATAATTTTTTTTTTTTAAGCCACAAGCCACTGTTTATTGGCAAATCATCCCTGTAGCTCACATCACCAGATTTTCAGCTTGTGCATGGTGAATTCAAGGCTTCGCCACATCAAACGCTTCCAAGGCCAACAACGACAAGTGTAGGCTAAGCTAAGTTTTTCAACCATAATGAAACCCAACTACAAATGATCACATCTGTTACAAAAAAAGCACCAACCCAATACTCCTTCATTGGGCAACCTGCTGCAAAACCTACTCCCTGAGCTTCAGCCTGTTTCAAATATGAACTGTTTTGATTTTTTTTTTAAGAAATGAATTGGTTGCAATAATTCACCAGATTGATTATCCATTAGGAGTACAACCTTATTGCTTTCCAACTACCAGCATGGGCAGAATTAAATAGAACACTGACTTTTCTTAGGCAGGTGCTCCTGGCAGGAGCATGTTTCATCTTTTGATTTAACTGAGTGCTTTGCTTCAAGTGAGGCAGACTTTGGCCCCATGTAAGCGAACAGAAATGATCAAGGAACTATTTCAACTACCTCAGTGCTTCTCCTGAAGATATGCATTTCCATCAGAACAGTTTTGCTCAAACTAAGAAAACAATGATTTTTCACCTTTGAATGAATGAGAACCAAATTACTGACTAATGTACTTAAATTACTGAGCCACTAGATCTGAATGAATCTAAAACTTGAACAAGTAGGATTGTGACTGAAGTGTGATGCATCACTTTTCCTTTTATTTTATGGCTAATTTTCTCTGGTAATATCAGACCAGGAGTATTGTTAGTGCATGACTAGTGTGGTACTAAGAAGACATATATGCTATGCTAGGAGGCTAATTATTTTTTTTTTTTACATACTATTGTCTGTTTCAGGAATAAGCTCACAAAATAGCTGCATTGTGTGTTTGAATACGGAGCTAATAAAGAGGCAAATTAATCTCATATTAGATTAGCTGGAGTGGAAAAACAGAGGGAATTTCAGCATAGCCCAAAAGAACTTCTTGAGCTCCCCTGTGTTGGAAATATAAGATAGTCCAAAAGATACAGACAGGGAACTGTAACTGATTTTAGTAGTTGAGCACAGTTTCCACTGAGCTGGTCACAGAGTTAGTCTACAAACCCACTGTTGTTAAAATCTTCAGCCACCTCAGTATGCCCCAGCAGTGGTACCCCCAATGGCACCGCTGTTGTAGACTTGTCACTAGCAGTTTATAGCCCCTGGCCCTGGTCCAGGGTCTACTGCAAAAAGGCAAAAATGCTTTCAATGGATTTTTAATTGGTCCCCACACTCCTCTAAGTTACAAAGGTGCTAATGAAGTATTGGGAGATGCTAACAGAAAAATAAAATAAAGGAGATGTATGTAGGTGGTGGGTAACAAGTGGCTCTCCTTGTCCTTACTGAGAAAGAGTGAGCAGTTCTCACTTGTCTATGGCTGTATTTGTAAACAAAAAGGAGCAGAGGCCTCAGTGGTGTGGCATTGGCATGGGTCCTGTCCATGGACCAAATTCTTCTCACCCCCATTATGGGGCAAGCCTCATTCATCCTGCTTAATAGAAACAGCCTCTGGTCTAGGCAAATCCCTAATGCACACCTGGGCAGCAAGGAGGGGAGTAGTTAGCATTGGCAAAACCTGTGCCACTGGCATCAGTGGCATGGCATCACTGGCACCCCATGAACTCGCCTGCAGTCCATGCCAGGGTTTGCTTAGTTAGTTTACTGGTGCAAACATAGCTACTCTATTCAACTTCAACTGGATTCAGGACACACTGGTTGGCTTCTTACAAGAGTGTGGGAAATGCTATGACTGCTTCAGCAAGACAGTGGGATTGCTGGGATAAATGTAGGCTACAACCTGCGCTACTGCCTTGTGATCATTTCAGGGGAGGGGAGATCAAGTGAACAGAAATAGGTCCACTATTTTTATATAGATTAATACAGACTGCCAGCTTCCTCCAAACAACAAAAGGTTAAAAGGACCCTGGGCAAGTGACAGGTTGGGTTTTGTCACCATCTCTAGGAGAACAATTGCCTATTCCTCCTCTTATTTCTCAGAGTCAGAAAGCATCCAGACACTTTGCTTTCTCAGCAGTTTGAGGAAACAATAGCATGAACAAGAATCCTACAACATATCCTATGTACTTAAAACTCAAGTTTGATAGAAAAAAATGTTTGCTTTTTTTTTAAAATGAGGGCACCTCATACAAAAGATAAATTCTTCTCTTTCCCATCACTGCCCCACAGTCTGGCCACTGGCAATTGCTTAGCTGGAGAGAGGAGCCAGAAACATCTCTTGTAGAAAACAGAAATGTTTATTAAGTGACTAGACTCCAGGTTTGACTGTTTCATGGATTTAGATGTGTTATCTATTTTCCCACAATGTCCACAGAGGATTTCTGCAATGCATTCTGACTCAAAGACTGAAAACTAAGAAAAACTTTGAAGAAAATATCAACAGATTTGTGTCTTTCCCTTATCTCCCAAAGGCATCAGATTGTTTTATCAAATATGACTGAGGACTAGTGGGAGGTGTCCCTGCCTATGGCAGGGGGTTGGAACTAGATGATCCTCGAGGTTCCTTTCCAACCTTACCATTCTATGATTCCATTTTCTCTGCCCTACAAGACCCTACATGTTTCCTCCATTGGCTTATCCTTCTGAAACTGATGTCACCCTAAGTGTTCTCCAAATTCAGCGACACTGAAATCTGTGGTGAAAAGCACCACATTTTAAAATATGCTCTGCTTTCTGTGTCAAAGGAACCTGGGAAATCAGAAGCAGTCAAGAAATTTTGCCTTCCCAACTACACTGAGGAAGATACACTATCTACTTGAATATGTCAGGTTTTTCCTGAGAGAAAAATAAAAAAAAAAAGGAAAGTTTGTTGTAGTCATGATTAAAGTAATTTATTCTTTCACCATCTATTTATTTGAACCTGTTCTCAGGCCTAGTAGTTTAATTCACTTTCATAAATAAAAAGTCAGGGCTGATCACAAGGTGCATAAAAATGACTTTGCATCCTTCTTCCTTGTGAAAAGTTGGAGAAATGCTATCTGTGCAGGACAGATGGTTTTCACCTGGGTGAAAATGACAGAATATGCATCTTGGTTGACATTCCATTAACTACAATTTAGAAATTCTTCCTTAGCCTTCCCCATTTATTTTTATTTTTTTTAAAACACAAGTAAAGTTTACCTTGCTAATTGGTTCACTAAGTAACACATCATTGTTATTAAAAGGAGAAAGGAAAATTTGCTGACCTAACATCCACAGCTATGATTATTCTTGTCAATTATTTTCCATTTGGAAAGCCAAACAAATGTTGTATATAAAAACTAAATACTGCATTTGGCATAACTTCAAATTAGCTGTCTCACCGTGCTTATAGCATGCAAATTAAGTGTCCTGAATAAGCATTAATCATCATAATAGGCTAATTATTGTCAGTTAGCTATTGAATTAACTTAGCACCTCGCAAAGAATTTGGGGAAAACGTTAATAAGAAGATTCTGACTACCTGAAAACAGGAAACTGAAGACCTATAGCTTATTCTGACCAGTTTGAACATTATTCTGCTTTTTCACACATTGTCTTTTGGTAAACTATATTGAGGCAAAAAACCATTTTTGTATGAAGATGCCTTTGCATCTATGCCACTTAAAAAGACTTGCTGAGTTTTAAGACATTAATTAATATGTTAATAAACAGCTAATCTCTGTCTTCTCTAGCCACTCACAGGGCTGCCACAGTTCTTAGAGACAGCAAGGGTCTTAAATGTTTCACACAGAACTAAATGTTTTAGAAGGGATAAAGTATACATGAATGTAGAACTGCTACTTGGAGCCAGTATGTCAGGACCTCAGAGTGTATGTTTAATACAGGAGTGATACATTCTTGAATGTAAATGGATATCTAATGCTTAAATGGGACAGGAGCACTTCTACAAACACACAGTTTAAATCTTCAGCATTTAAAAATATCTCAGAAACAAACTTACTGTCAGTTTTCAAGTAGACTGACTGGTATTTGTCTGCAGACTTTGTGCAGAATAAGTTTCCCTTAGTAGACTCATTTATACCCTCATGCATAACATTTCTGTCTCAGTTACTGCAAAGGTTTCCCCAAAGTGCTCAGTGCTGCGATATTCTTATGCTATCATTAAGATGTTCACCTTCAGACTGCCTCCAGGACTAGGGAGAACCATTAGTTTACTTTATGAATGGAAAAACAGTGCACAGAGTGTGATTTCTACAATGTCCCAGAGGAAATCCACCTCAAGATTGGAGCTCAGGATCTTCTCTTCCCCACCACCACTTCATCTTCCTGGATGTTAAAAAAGGCTCCAAGTTGCACAAAAAAAAGCTGCACGAAACTACTAACAGTTCTAAGAGATGTGAATTTCCTCTCCTGCCTTGACCAGACCATCTCAGGGGAATGCTCCTGTACTTTTTTTCCACAGAAATCACTTGTGTACCTTAGTTTTTCATAACACTCTTCCTGTAGCACTAAGCTAAAGAAGCATGAAAGACAATGACAAAGACAAGATGCCTCCACAGATAATGCAAAGGCTCTGTAAGACAACAGTTTAGCAAAGTATTGATTGGGAAACACTTAGTTGCTCAGTTGTAGGAGGTAAAAGCCTCTTCCCAGCCCACTACTGTCACATCTAGGGACCCCACTAGCCTTTCTGAGCCCCACTTCAGCACTCTTGCCACTGTGACTTCAAAATCTTTTAAGACAATGACTGCTTCACAGGATGCAGTTGGCAATCCTGCTGACACTTGTCTCCTTTGTACAACCTTGTACACAGATGTGTCAAAACGCATTTTATTCCAGGAAGGTACAGCCCATGTGATATAAAGTGCTAAAAACCTGGAGATGTTCTCTCTCAGTTTGCCATCACCACTCTTTGGCATCTGCAAATGAAGCCATTTTGAGTTTGTTTTCTAGATAGTGCAATGAGAGTGGGAAGAGCAACTGTTCCTCTTAATGCCAACGTGGCACCAGGAGGTTTTTTGTGCCTAAATACTCTGTGTTCATTAGACTTGTAATCACATGACAAATTTGAAAGCCTCTTTGATAAGGTCTTTTCATCATAAAACTCATGTTGACAACCATTAACTAGGCTTCCATTCTGCAACTGTCTATTGAATTCACTCCCAGCTTTCCCATTACTTTACCTGTAATCAACAGCAAGCTGACTAATGCACACAAATCAAAACTATTCTGCTTGCAGTTCTGCGTGCTAGCACAAGAGTATCCTTCAAATGTGCTCCAAATCACATGCTATAATAAATAGGCTGATCACAAACTATCTCAGCAAAGTCCTTTAAAGGACCCTTACACATATGGCACCTAAGTCTACTTGAACTAAATATATACATATATATAATGATGATTTTTTTATAAGACCTTTTCTAACTAAGCTACTAATAACTTCTTAAGTTGTTCATCGCATTGTTATGATGTTTGCTTACAGTACCATGATGCTGCATTTGGAAAGAAAAGTAGTTATTTAATTACATGTGAGGTTTGTTGCTTTTTTTTTTTTTTTTTTTTCCTGTAGTATTCATAATTTGGCCATTTCCAGCTAGTAAATGACCTATGCAGTTCTTTTGGCTTGTGGGTAATTGAGGGAGTTTTGTTCCCTAAGTATACTCCAAAAGACATTGTCCTTGATCCTGTCACAGCAGGATTCATCATGTCATGGTTTTCCTTTTCAATTTTTATACTTCATTGCTTCTATTTTGTAAGAACTTTCTAGGGATATCAATTGACACACAAGCATGTACCTAGCATACCAGTCACACACTACACATGTGGTTTCTCTTTCTGGTACAGTGCAGAACTACTGGCTTCTTCGGTCTCTAGTGCTCTTAAAATAGCTCTCAATTTTCACTTCCACTTGTCAGCCAGCATCTTCCAATTTCCATTGCATCTCAGGGTAGTTTCACCATTCCCCCCAGTTGTCAGTATTCTAGTTCAGAGCATCCAGACAAGGAAGAAAGGTTTAAGTCTAACATGTATCTGTTTTGTCCCTTTACAGGAAGGCAATATTTCAGCCTGTAGCTCTTCTATGCACCAGCAGAGAAGCTGACCGCCTGACACAGACACACTTTGGTATCAACCATGAGACTAAGAACACTTCTGAAGCATCCCTTTTCATCTGTGAAGGGTTACTTCCCCAGCTGCATCCAAGATGAGGTGCAGAGAACAGCAAAACTCAAACACCAGGTCCCACTCAACTGTGGCTGCTGAATTACCTAGTTATTTTGACTAGCAAGGCCAAGTAGATATTCTCCCATAAAAATTCAACTATTACTTGCCTTGTAACCAGCTGAGGTAGTAAAATATTGCCTAATGCTAATGGACTAAAGAAGAAAGAAATGAGGCTGAAAAGAAAAAGAAAACTTTTTTTTTTTTTTAATGAAAGAAAAAGAAAGAAATTCACTCACCTGAGTGCCTTACAGCATGAACTTTCTGATGAGGATCCTATTTTGGCTTGTTAATATAACCGTATTTGAGTGTAAATTATTCTCTTTTGAACAAGTTAATGTCAAAAGACGCACAGGCAAAACACAGCTGAGGGCTAACCTTTGTCCTTCACTCACATATGCACACACAATTTTTGATAATAAAGTATTTTTAGTTCATTTCAGATCAAAAGTCAGTCATTGCTGAATGTCTGTGCTAAAATACATATTGCAAAAGCCCTGTAGGAAATAAGTAGGTTTACAGTGTCATTGCTGCCGAAATGAATGTGAAATTGAATGGAGTCTGAAGTTTCGTGGACTTTCTGTTGTGAAAAGAAATAGGACTGAGAGGATTGGGGAATATTTTTTCATAAAGATTTTGTCCTTTTGTCCTGTGTAGCTGTGTGTACTCATAAAATGCCTTGGAAAAGCTGAAACTAGTACTTGAAAAGATCAAGTACTTTTACTTTAAAGTAATGGCTTTCCTATTGCAAATTATGTTGAACCACAGAGAATCCATTAGGTGGATAATAACGGCTCAACAGTCCTAAGTCCAGCCTGCTCTCACAACTCTGCATGATCATATTTATCCTCTCACAAGAAAGAAGAGTTAAGCAAGCTCAAATCATTATATAAAAGTAAGCCATCTCTTTTGGTATTTTTTTTTTTAAACTTTGTGGGGGAAAAAAAAAAAAAGTTAATTTATAAATGCACAGAACCATTTTGTGAAGGGTTAGGGCCTATGCTGCAACAGTTGTTGAAAAAATTACAATAAGGCCATAATCTTCCCGCTGTTCCAGCAGAACTTGACATGCACAGGAAGAATTATCTGGTGGGAAAAGTAGGAAAACAGTATCAAGGTAATAAAATCTCCAGAACAACTTCTCATCCCCTTGATCAGCAGACATCTCAACGGCAGTTCTCCTACTTGTTAAACTGGTCAGCAAGAATCACTAAGACCTGACTGGGTTTCTGAAGTAGCAGTGCAACCACAAAATTACAGGCAGTACCTAAAATAGAACTATAACAAGAAGCCATTTAGTAAGAACTTTCTTTTTAAAAATGTTCCACGGCCTGCTTTGTACAATGCCCACCAGAAGAACTGATGCATACTTGGGCAAAGGGCTTTGATAAGTTAGACACATCCATTGATGGACAATGTGTCGAGTATTGTGTGTGTTCAAGTAGGGAAGTAGACTCCAGCTGTGCTTAGTACCTCCTGGGTGACATAAAAGAGTAAGTATTCATTATGACCTTTAGTCAGCTGCTTAATGGTAATACTAATGGACCCGCGATAAAATTTAGTTAACATACTGCTTAAGAATATACTTAGGCTGTTTTGTGGCATTAAGTTGACATATGTAGCTACATTTAAACTCTAAATTAAATAACATCTTTTCAACTACGAGTAAATCTTACAGTTAAAAAGAACATTGGCAGGTTTTGATATGACAAATATACCTGGTCGCAAAGAGCATTTTCTAGCTCAGTGCTAGCATTTGGATGCCAGCAAGCAAGGCTAGCATTCTCAGACACTGAAATTAACATAAATATTACTGTTTACATGAAGGGCAGCCCATGAAAAAGCTCTATTTAGTCACAGCCTGGTACAAGCAGCACAGCAAACCCAGTACCCACCACTACAGAGGCAAAGCGGCTTGGTTGCTGCATTCAATCTCACCACACCTTCTATATTGAAGAGGTTCCTGCATTGCAATTGCTCGTAGCTGAGGTGCAACTCAGCAGAGATTTTGTTTTCCACAAGCTCTTCAGTCTTGCTCTGAGATCCATTCATCTCTAACATCTTTGCATTGGGATTCTACCAGATGGCTGACTAGGGGTCTTCCCAAAATACCTCAAGTACACTTCACAGACTAAAGGAAAACTAAAACTGTTTGAATTGCAAGGAGGTATCACAGGCCTGCCCTTCTCCAGTTACTGCCTTCCCTGTCAATATGACCTTTAACAAAGTTTAGATTTTCTCATTATTTGCTCCCATCTCTTGCTCTCTCTTTCAAATATGTTCTCCACATGCCTTGGTATTTTATGTTACATATTCTTGGGTTTGGATCGCCTCCAACTTTGTCTCCCTGCTTAACCATATGGTTAAACATACAACTTCTCACAGAAACAACCTTCTAAAGGTGTTTAGTTCTCTGTCCCAACTCCTGAGTAGTGTATGAAAGAGCTTTCCTTCTGCTGTGTTGAAATTCAGAGCCTTCCTGTTTTAAGACAGATACTTCTGTAAAATGACAGAAGTGGACTGACTGGTAGGGCTGCACTACCCACCTAGAGACCAGAGTGAAAGGGCTTTGGGTTTTTTCCACAGCTTGAGGATAGCATTCTGCAGAGCAACTGAATAAATTATTGAAATTGGGCTCTCTATATTGCCATATATATATAAAAGCAATAATAATTTACTTTTAGAAGGCTGGGCAGAAAAATGCATTTTCTTCCAACTCTCTATTTCACCCTAGGATTTTGTGTGTATCAATATGGTACAAAACCTATTCAATTCTTTCCAGATTTTCACACAGCTCTTTCTTCCAACGTTTTATCTGGATAATATTATTTTAGAGACATAAGACTCTTTCAGAATAACATTGTGAGTCCATTATCCTTCTAGCATCATCCTTTACTCTCCCTTTTGGTGTCCCAGAGCCTACATCAGTCCTGTATTAAATCTAAATGAACATGAGACCCGAGAAAATATTGCTTTGCCTCACTTTTAAACTGTATGATACAAATATATCTATTTTTTTTTCTCCTTACAAAACACAGTTTAAGATGGTGTTGGAAAGACCTGAAGAATCCAATTTGAATCCTATTTACGATTTTACCCTCTTTCATTAGTTCTCCTGAGCATTCTGTGTTTCTGCCTTCCCTTCTACACCTGTTTCCACCAATAAAATGTGACTATTAACAGGGTTTGTCTTTACAAAATGCCTGGTAAAGCCACTGACACAGGTTTTATCCTTCGAAATTCTAAATGTTTCTAACTATTCTAACTATTTTCTCATGCACGAGACATAAAATGGGGGACATGAATCCATTTTCTTCACACATATTCAAATGTCAAAGTGGACTTTCAGAGAGGATTGGGGGGAAAAAAAAAAGGAGCTGCAGAAACATTGCTGAAACTCTGTAGAGAACAATGCTGAAAAGAAAGAATGTGGTGTAGCATTTTTTTAAGGCCAGAGCAAACAGATATGTACAACAAAAGGACCAAAACATTTTAGAGGAAGGCTTTTGTAGCGCCAAAACCACACTTAAATTCCTTCCCATACAAGTCCTACCACTGATTTCAACAGCAGTAAATCCAGACTTACACCAATTAGATTTTAAAAATTCCACCTTGCGTTTCCCAGCTTTAGCCACAGAAAACCACAACAGAAGCTGTGAGTTGTTGAGACAGTATCACATCTGCTGGGATACTTCATTCAATGTTAGAGACTGAAGGAGATGGTAGAAGTAGGCAACTTACAAAAGCGAGGTCACAGAGGTACTAATAGAACTCAGATGAGCCAGGAGACAGATTAAACAACTTCAATACCAATCTCATCCTTACTTCCCTACATGCTGTTTCTCTTTCCCTGGCACAAGAGGTTGAAGCAGTGCCATAACAGTCCTCCATTTACCAGTACAGAATACGGTTTTCAATACAAATATTTCCTCTTGGTGATCACAAAGTATGCTGCACACACTACTATGTGCACCAGGAGTTGGGAGATAATAGTCTTATCCCATTCACTGCTATAATGTGATCTTTTTTGCGCCATGTGACAGGGACAGATAATGCTGAGCAACAGCATTGTTTCCATAATTGTCACGGGCAGTGATGACTGCACTTCCAAGCTCCCAGGCTACAAAATAAAGGTTGCATCTACTCTCTGATTCTCAGAAACAATTGTGGTGTAACACAAACAGCCAAGCCAGCTGTAGAAAAAGTAAGCTCATCCCAGTAACGTGAAACTCAGCTGGCTTTGGTGGAAAGTGGCTGCAGCATATGCACGTCCAAACACCAGCGAGCCTTCGTGGAGCACGGATTTCTATTTACCACACACACCTTATCCAGGAGATATGCAGCAAGTGTGGTGGCAGGAGAAAATGCCTGCAAATTTCATTGGTGCTGGAAAAGCTTCCTCTCCAGGTAGTGCCCCACAGGTTGTATTCAGAATCATAGAATGGTAAGGCTGGAAGGGACCTCAAGGATCATCCAGTTCCATTTCACAGGCACTACAGTACTTCAGAATCCACAGAACACACCAAGTTGGAAGAGATCTCAAAGATTGTCCAGTCCAGCCTTCAAACCAGCACTAAATCACGTCCCTAAGCACCAGAGCCACACTCTGCTGCTGTTCAGTGGTTTGATACAGATTATTGCTGCTCTGCATTTCTTCCCAAAATAACATACTCCAGCACCCACATTGTTTGTACAGGTGACTGGTTAGCCAGCACTCTACAAAATGGCTAGAAAGAAAAACTTATTGTAACCTTGCTCCTCTCTGCAATCTTCTCAGCACAAGCCAGATGGGTTGGTGCCTTCCTAAGTGGTATGCAAAGCTGGGAGGCAGACCATAAGCATCTATGTCTCTGATGAGCACCTGTAATAATACAGCTGCATTCCAGTGAAAACAAGGCTACACGCAGGGTCTGTGTTAAACACAACAGTGCCTACTGTCTCTGCTAAGAGTAAATTACTCAGATCACACACTTCCCACCACAGTCCCTTTTAAGAAACACCCACATACAGTATTGCTTTGAATTGTTTTCTCCTTTATTCCAGATCAGCAGCTAGAAACTCACCCATTTTCCAGGCTTTCAAAGTTTTCTTTCTCTGCAAAGAGAAGGAATTACCACCTATTCTTTAAACTAATTAACTATCCCTTTTAGCTATAATTTCTCTTCATATAAAACATTTGTAAAAGGTCTGTTTTTCCCCATGCCCTCTTTTCTGTCTTCTGGCTCTTCATTATGACCATGGGTAATTGTGATGAGCTGCCCACCATTTACTCTACGGGATTGTATAGTGCTTTGTAATGTGCTGGCCGCTGATGTATTTACAATTGGAAGCAGTTAACTCTTTAGTCCTGCTTCCTTGTTCCAAACAATGACCTGCATGAGGAGCTACCGCTTAGCTCCAATTAAAGATTTTTAAAAGTCTCCATTTTAAGCCCCAGTACTCCAAATTGAGCATTTGTCAAAGGCCCAGCCACAGCTCCAAATGGAGAGAGGGAAATCCTACTGAGGAGAAGAATAGGACTATCCCACCACTTCGGGGGAAAGTTCTTCCCAATCAGCATCTTGAAGGTCCAAGCAGTATGAGATCTATTAAGGTCTGCCTTGTCCACACAAAACCTGCTGATCTCTATCAGCCTTGTTATCAAACAATTAAGAGGCTGATATTCACCATTTCAACACTTTTTTTCCCCCTGATGAGTCTAACTACAAAACTCTTTGCTGTTAAAATGGAGGGCAGGGGATTTTTTTTGCTCTTGTTAGGGATATGAATACAAAAGCAGCTCTGCTTGCTGTGTTACAAATTCCAGCATTTTGCATCAGGAAAGTTTCTCAGAGCTCTTCATAGACCTAGCAAAACACACAAAAATATCAGGAAAAATCTCTCTCTCACTTCTATTTACAATTAAGAGACCACACTCAAGAGCCATTTGCAGTTTTTTTGCAGTTCCAAGATTAGGTTCCCTAGCACATAGCAATTCTAAACTCTAGCTCCTTCACATTCCCACTTCACAGTAATTTCCCTCAAAATTAGATGAGTGAGGTTCTAAAGACTCTCATATTCAACTACTTGAACATTTTTATTGTTTTCAATAGAAGCCACAATCATCTTTAGAATTCACCTCTGTGGACAGATCTGAATTAATGGTTATACCTCTTGATCAGCTTTGTACTGGACAGTGCAACATGATGAATGATTCTTTTTCCTACACAAAACAGAACATAAGAGTTGACAAATGTGCATGGACAGCTACCTTTCTGAGTAAAAATGTTCAGATTTTGGTATCTTGGTATCGACAACCTGTCTAAAATAGATTCACTTACAACTTGAGTGCAGTGCAGACAAACTACATCTATGCATATCTTTTTGTCCTACACGTTTTCTTTCTGCTAAGGATCTGTGCACATGTTGGAAAAGCATAACTTCAGAATATGCTTGCAAAATGGGCAGCTAACATCTACACTGAACAACGGCAGAAAAGACCCAGTTGCAATGAGATCCAGTGCACAGAATTGTTGAAAACCTGGAACTGAATTTCTGACTCAAGCAAGGCCATGAACCTTTACCACAAATCATACTTCCTAAAAAGAAGAAATTTGGCATGCACTGATTGTCCTCTATCACTTTGAGATTAATATGTTAAGCAATATATGTAACAGTACTTATTTTTAAAAGTAAATTGTGTGTATTTTCCTGCAAAGACAAGTACCTTACTTTCAGATGGGTTCTTGGGTCTGTGCTTAAGCTCTATAGAAATGCATCTAAAATAAAAAAAAAAAAAAAAAAAAAAAAAAAANTTTGTGTGCTGCATGTTCAAGACTAGACTTGCAAGCAGTTAAGAGCAACAGCCAGAAAAACAGAGCAGCACATGAAATGAACATCAAGCTACACTTATTCCCACTCCCCCCAAATTGATCCAGGTGGAGAATCGCAGTTACACTGTACCTGAAGTTTAAGTGCTTTCCAAAATTGCAAAAGGAATTGTTTTGGAAAAAGATTCTACATGGGACCCTCCTCTCCCTGTCTTCTATTCACATTTTTTCCCACACCTATTTGTTTATTCTACTGTAACTGCTGCTAGAAATATTAGGAACTAAGGTGACAAAATTATTCCTGCATGTCAGCTTAGCCTGCTTTCCTGGGAATTAAAACAAAACCATAAAGCCAGAATGAAGAAAAAGCTCTTCTATCAGTATTACATTTTGTTACTCGAGCTGGTTTCACAAATGGCTGAGGGACCACAGTGGACAGAATGACTTCCTAATGGAACAACTCAGCTATGTTCATTGCGCTCAGGCTGTTTATTCATGTGGGGAAAAGTCCACACAAAATGCAAGCTTGGCTACAGCCACAGACTGCAGCAGTCTCTCTAGCAATGGGTAAAACATGAAAGCAACAGCAAACAAGAAGATTTGATCAGACTAATCTTGAAGCTTTATCTTAGACCACTTCCCTAAGCCAGATACATCTTCCTTCCTTACTTCTCTAATGTCTTTCTGTGACTCAGAACACCAGCCCACTGCTTGCTCACTGAGCTTAATTAGCCTTCAATTATTGTACGTTGCATTTTCACCTGTCCCTTTGCACTTCCCTAGAACTTTCAACTGACATGTTCAAGCCCACCTCCCCACCAACACTGAGCACAGTCCCTTGGGTATAGAATTTATTCTTGGATAATAAAGTTTTAATTAGCATTTAGCATATGAGTAATCGCTGTACACTGTTTGCCCCAAATCTACTGAAAAAAAACAGCCCTTGCTTAGAGTCTGTTCTTCTGTAAAGGTATATAAATGCATAATAAAAGCTATTAGCTTCCTCCTTGTCAGAAACCAATCCCCAGAAAACTTGAAATCTCTTCTGGAAAAATAGAAAATAAAATCAAGAAAATTCCATGTGCATCTTCACAGAAGATTTCTAGCATAGAGCAGGTACACCCTACAGTGGTTCCCCTTACTCTGACTGTGCAGGTGTCTAATTCCAGCAAACCTTTCGCAGCAGACAGCAAATGCCTCCTTTCTTTCCTACCAGATCACCCCATTTTCTGCCCAAAGGAAATCAGCTTTTCATCCAGCACAGCAGCAGGATGTGCCCCTTGTGCCCAGTTACAGACAAGCTTGCTAAGATTTCTCAGCTGCAATGACAAGACTGGCACATCAGCTCTTTTCTGTTTGCCCAGGGAAAGAGAGTTGGAGACTTTCTACAGTCTTTTCTTGATGAGTAGGAAAGCAGTTTCCTAATTTGAATCCTTCAGGCTAGTTGCAATCTTTCTTAGCAATGCCCCACTCTTCCTTATTCTACTTAGGAGAAACAGATCCTGATAAAGGTTCCAGCCTAAGCTGTGTCCTGGGAGCCAAACTGTTTATGCACTTGCAAAGAAAGTGAAAAACAAACCCATCATTTTCAGGCAGTGAAATGGATTTTCTTCTAGCCTACCAGAAAGCAACACTGAAAATACGTTGAGGTTTGGGAGCCTGTTTGCTGAACCAAAAAGGGGATATTTGGGGTTGAATATAGCCATTTGTGTAAGAGTATCCACTGCTTTTGCTCTGTGAGCATTTTGGAGTGTAGGATGCAGGGCAATACACCCTGGCAAAACAGTACTCACAGAATGCATGTGGATAGGAAATCTTCTGCATCAAATCTATTTCACAATAAATTTATCATTAATACCTTCACAAGCCCCAATATGTTCCAATCGTGGTTGTGACAGCTCAAAAAACCTGAACTTTTCTACACAATTCTCACTAATATGGCCTGCTACTTGGTCTTATTGTTATTAGAATAATTTGCTCCCAAGTTCTGAAATGAACTCTGTGCCCAAGTAATTAAAGCTCTTAAAGTTTCTAGTCCTTTGTTTAAAGAATTCGTCCTTGTGCTCTCTATGCCCCATCAGCTACCTAATTAGCAGAGCCTTTGCGTGATTAAAAATTCTCACAGAGATTCTGCTGGATATTTGCCTCTCTTAATGAGTGTTTGTGGACAGCTGGGAGCAGGAGCTGGTTCCCTCCTCCCAGGACCTCCAATGAATTCTGCAGACCTCTGTCAGGGCCCAGGAGTGAAAGCTGTCATTTTAGTAATGTGGATGAAAATTGGTCAAAAGCACTGTGGTCCTTGAGGAATGAAAGGCCTTGAAATATAAATGAAGATGAATATTCATATTTGGTTCAATAAGTGCCAACTATTAATATACATGTCTGTCAGTAAGAAAAGTCAGAACTTATTCAGTTGTGCCTGGCATAATTTGGCTCCTAATTCACAATTATCCTTCTATTCTTTGTATTACTTTTCAGTTAATTTTTTTTTTTCAGTTAAAAACTTGTTGGAAAAATGAAAGCATTGCTATTGCCACAAAATAATAACTGTTCTCAATCCTTCAGCTAATTTACTGCTATTAAGAGTCACCTGTGGCTTCTGCACACGGGATTCTAACTATCTTGACTCCAGTTTTCCACATCTTGCTCTCCGTCAGCTTTTAAAATAGCCAAAGTACACTTCAAAGAATACAGACTTCCTCTACTGAAATTCTCTTTCAATTCCCCAACCCTCTCCAATGCAACCCTCCACATAGGTTTCTGGGTTTATTTCCAGAGCAGCTCTAATTTTGTATCTGTTGTGATTTTTAAGGATCTTTCAATTTTTAAGCATCATTAGGGGGAAATGTTACATAGGTTTGGGGATCTTTTGTTTTGTTGTTCATTTCTTAAGTATGGTACATGTTTGGGTTTGGGAGGGATGCCTGAAGACACTGAAGAAATGCTGCCTTGCACTGTTATTAAGAGCAGACTTCTGATTTCTGACATGGAAGACTTAGGATTCCTCTGTAGTCTTAAAGTATTCAAACGAGGCAATCCTGCTTCACATGAGAGTTATCTCATATTCAGTGACATTTGAGAAATTAGAGCTAAGTGATTTTCCTAATCAATATATTCCCATTTATCACTTTGTCCTCCACGTGCACTGGGACCAATATACATATTAAACACTTGGTTCTTAGGAGAACAAAAAACATTGGAGAAAACAGCGCAAAGCGGGATTAGTGCTTGGTTTACAAAGTTCAGATGGTCAGAGCAAACAGAAACTTTACGTACAGGTGGAGTTACCTAGATCATATGCAAATGAATGGAAGTGGCTTTTGGATTTCTGGTGGATCCAGGTGGGAAACAGGAAGGAAAGCACGTGTTTGTTTCCTTTAACTACAATATTGGAGATCATCATATCAAAGGAAAACCCAGACCTCTAGAGGTACAACTGCTGCACCACTACAAGGTTACACAGAGGTCACACAGGAAATCTACCAGATCCTGCAGAAACATGCTTTGCTGAGTTACAGAGGGACATTTATTGTTTCAAATTTTATTTGGTCAAGTTCCTGCTGACTTATGAAGTGAGCTTGCCCAAGTAAGGCATAGGGAAGAATAAGAAAGGCTCTAGCCTAATGGAACAGTAGCTTGAGAGAAGGATGTGAAGCACCGAAGCCATCACGGAATGAAACCAGCACACAAAAGAGGTTCTGGGTATTTTGACACAAGTGACCAGATTCTTCTATCATTTATACTGGTTGTGGTCCATTAGCTCCAGGGTGGTACATTTGTGAAACCTGTAAGTTAAACAGTTTTCTATTCAAAGCTCTGAGGTTAAGCAAGCTTTCTTCCAAACTATTTCTCTCTACATTTCATATGGTGCTTTTTTTTTTTCCCTATGCATGTAAAATATTATTTTTCACGCTGCCTTTTGTAGATGCAAATTGTTTCAGCAGAAATTGGTGATCAGCTGCTTTCACTGGCAGTTTGAAAAATGGAAGTAGTAAGTTAGGACAGGTGTGGGTGCACATTAGTGAGGCAATTAGGTTTGGAAATATTAATTTATCACTTGTAATAAGGTCACGGATTATAGATCTGTATCCATGATATACCTATTATCTCAGAGGTTCCAGTTCAAAGGATCCAAAACAAATAAGGGGGGGAGGGGGGAATAGTTTTTGGGTTTTTTAATAAGAGTGTTTTGCTTAGCATGTCTTCAGGCCACCTGCCAAAACCTTACTTCTCTTGAATTGGAATTGAAAAGCATGAGACCACTTCTGTTTGGAACAATCTTCAACAGAAGCCCCAGGACAGACTCTAGACCAGAATTCAACAAGAGTGGACTGAAATATTGTAAGCATTTCCACAAACTCCATGTTCACGTGTGCTTGCTTGTGCATACTTGAACAGTGGTCAGTCACAAAGCCACATGCACCAACATGCTACTTGACAGAACTGCTGAGCACTTCGTATCTATCCAGTCTAAGCCAGTAGTGATGCAAATGGTACCTTCTGTTATTGGTCAGTTTTCCTCCCTAATGGAAAGGCCATTAAAAACAAACATTAAAAAGTGAGTCTGTTTAGAAACCAATAGAATAAAACATTTACAAGAGGTGTTCCCTTGGACATCAGGAAAGTTCTTTACTGTGAGGGTGGGGGGACACTGAAAAAAGTTGCCCAGGAGGCAGCGGAAGCTCCATCCCTGGAGACATTCAAGGTCAGGCTTGAAGGGGCTCTGTGCAACCTCATCTAGTTAGGGATGCCCCTGCTTACAGCTGAGGGGTTGGGCTAGATGACCTATAGACATCCCTTTCAATCCAGTGCATTTTATGATTCTACGATTCCCCCACCTTGTTTTCTGTGATTTCAGTGTAGCACATTACCAGAAAATACTTTGATCACAGTAATTGCCATACCAGAGCCAATCAAAGATCAGCTGTGGAAATTAGCAGCATACAGGTGCTTCAGAAGACTGTTCCGTGCAGTTAACAAATAATCAACCCCTTCGTTTTCACAACTTATTGTGCACCCATATCCACAAATGGGGAGCAGCCCATAATAGTTTAAAACAAAAATTCATCTGAGTTAACACAGAAGTCAGTAGAACAGGAAAAGATGACATTAATCAGCCATGTAAAAAGAAAGCAATATTTCAATCAACTGTTTGGCAAAGGCTCAGGTGAAAAAGTAGAGCTGGAACCACACTTCAAGATACTAAACTCTGGCTTTGAAAAACTGAGTAACACAAACTCCCAAGTCAGGAACTTCTCACAGAGGACAGACTCTCTCTGTTCATGATGTAGACACTGATTGCAAAATAACCCCAGCTCCATACTCAGCCCTGAAGCTTAAAGGAACAGATGCTGCAAGAGNCAATGGAAAAAAAAAAAAAGAGGGAGGGGGGGGGGGGTGGGGGGGGGGGGAGGAGGAAGTGTTTGATTCTTTTTTCTTAAGGATTTTTTTCCCAAAACTGTTCTGAACACAGCAGTACCAGGTTCAGAAACTGTGTCATCAGCCACACGTGCTGCAAGAGATGAATGAAAGTCCTGTCTCGAGTCAGTATGGATGTCTTGGGGGAATCATTATAGGAATCCTGCACAGAAGTCATCTCTTAAGGAGGGATTTGAATTGAGACAGGGAGATCGTTTGACATACAAAGCATTGGGGGAACATGGGAGGCTGTGAGGAAGAAGCAACGGGAAGGATAAACACCAGGTAGGCTCCTTTCACATANTTCTACGATTCCCCCACCTTGTTTTCTGTGATTTCAGTGTAGCACATTACCAGAAAATACTTTGATCACAGTAATTGCCATACCAGAGCCAATCAAAGATCAGCTGTGGAAATTAGCAGCATACAGGTGCTTCAGAAGACTGTTCCGTGCAGTTAACAAATAATCAACCCCTTCGTTTTCACAACTTATTGTGCACCCATATCCACAAATGGGGAGCAGCCCATAATAGTTTAAAACAAAAATTCATCTGAGTTAACACAGAAGTCAGTAGAACAGGAAAAGATGACATTAATCAGCCATGTAAAAAGAAAGTAATATTTCAATCAACTGTTTGGCAAAGGCTCAGGTGAAAAAGTAGAGCTGGAACCACACTTCAAGATACTAAACTCTGGCTTTGAAAAACTGAGTAACACAAACTCCCAAGTCAGGAACTTCTCACAGAGGACAGACTCTCTCTGTTCATGATGTAGACACTGATTGCAAAATAACCCCAGCTCCATACTCAGCCCTGAAGCTTAAAGGAACAGATGCTGCAAGAGCAGAAAAAGAGAGTTCAAGAGGGCTGCAAGAGGCAGCAGAGTACCAAGGTTTATGGAGGTATTCAATTTCACTGCAGTTATACATGCACTTGGATGTGGAGGGCACTATGAGATTTTAATAAAGAAAGATGTTCATATTTAAATTATTTGTGAACTAATTATAATTTATTCTGCATATTTAGAAGTTGATCTGTTCATTTATCTTGATTTTTTTAAATAAGCATTTTTGTTACAGAGGCTTGTTAAAAAGACAAAGAAAAAAAAA
>VWZE01023140.1:420994-447947 GCA_013396675.1 Eubucco bourcierii
GGGGGGGAAGGGTGGGGAGGGGAAGGAAGAAGACCAGATTTGCAGTTTGTGAGGTCAAACAACAAGCAAAATCAAGACAACAGCTACTGCACTGAATGGAAGTCATTTACACACCTCTAACACTGGCCTGAAACCAATGTAACACATCAGAGAGCTGATTCCCTACTGCTCATTAAAATATATCTCTTGACAGCTTCAAAGAGACCAGGATAACCCTGTGATCCATTTACTAAAATTAGGGATCCATTCCATTTATGCAGTGGTTAAAAACAAAAGCCAAGTGATAAGTGTGGTCAGAAAGCACCCTTGCAGCAGCAGCACGACTCTGCTGTCTTTGGAAATCCGTGCACCGTTTGTTGCCTTGTCTGTGCACACTGCAGTACTGCTGAGAGCAATGCTGAAAGAACCAGGAGGGTCCCTAGATGACTTCATAACTTGCAGAAGCAAGCTCAGCTACCAAGGGAATACTGTAAAACGTAACACTGGTAATATTAGAGAGGATTAACACTCTAGCACTCCTTGACATTACCAAGGGGCTCTTCAAGTACTTCTTTCTGTCTTGAATCACAGCTCCTGCCTTTAACCATGCAGAAAGGAAACAAGTAGTGACCTAATTACTATGAATTCTTCCAGAATGACTCTGTTAGTGTCCCAGACCCTGGACAGAAGATACATTTTCTATCCCAGTCCCTTGATTGCTCCACTTGAGGATCATTTCTGAAAATTATTATAATTTGTTGCAGTAATAGGCATCATTCTAGGGTTTAATAGATGCCCTTTTCTATTGCTATCTGATTTAATCTAGAAAAAACTCTGTGGAGGACTTTGTTTCCTTCCTCATGCCTCCATGGAAAAGGAACTACATTTGCAGGCTATGTCTGTCTAGAATCACAGAAACAACCAGGTTGGAAAAGTCCCTCAGGATCACCAAGGCCAACCTATAACCCCACTCTACAAGATTCACCTTAAACCATATCCCTAAACACCACACCCAAATGACCCTTAAACACATCCAGAGTGGGTGACTCTACCACCTCCCTGTGCAGTCATGAATGTACACACATGAGATACACAAAGATTATTTCCCAGCACAACTCTGATTTCCTCAGCAGATGTCCCAAAACCTTACCCATTGAGTAGGACTCCAACTTCATGTTTGATCCACTGGATGGATAAAGAACTGGTTTGATGGCTGCACCCAAAGAGTTGCTGTCAATGGGTCCATGTCCCAGTGGATGCAGTGACAATCAAAGTCCCTCAGGGATCAGTCCAGGGACCAGGTTTGTTCAACATCTTTGTTGGTGTCATGGACAGAGGCACTGAGTGCAGCCTCAGCAAGTTTGCTGATGACGCCAAGCTGTGTGGTGCAGCAGACAGGCTGGAGAGAAGGGAACCATCCAGGATCCATCCTGGACAAGCTGGAGAGGTGGGCACAAGCCAACCTCATGAGGTTCAACAAGACCAAGTGCAAGGTCCTGCAGCTGGGTCGAGGCAATCTCAAGCACAAATACAGGTTGGGCAGTGCCTGGCTGGAGAGCAGCTCTGAGGAGAGGGACTTGGGAGTGCTGGTGGATGAGGAGCTCAACATGAGCCAGCAGTGTGCACTTGCAGCCCAGAGAGCAACCAGAGCCTGGGCTGCATCAGGACAAGTGTGGCCAGCAGGGCGAGGGAGGTGATTCTCCCCCTCTACTCCACTCTGGTGAGACCCCACCTGGAGTACTACATCCAGTCCTGGAGTCCCTGGGACAAGAGTGATGTGGAGATGCTGGAGTGTGTCCACAGAAGGGCCACGAGGATGCTCAGAGGGCTGGAGCTGCTCTGCTATGAGGACAGACTGAAAGAATCAGGACTGTCCAGTCTGGAGAAGAGGAGGTTCCCGAGTGACCCTCCTGTGGCCTTCCAGTATCTGAAGGGGGCTACAAAAAAGCTGGGGAGGGACTTTTTAGGCTCTCAGGTAGTGACAGGACTGGGGGGAATGGAGCAAAGCTGGAGGTGGGGAGATTCAGACTGGACATGGAAGAAGTTTTTCAGCATGAGGGTGGTGAGAGTCTGGAATGAGCTGCCCGGGGAGGTGGTTGAGGCCCCATCCCTGGAGATGTTTAAGGCCAGGCTGGATGGGGCTCTGAGCAGCCTGATGTAGGGTAGGGTGTCCCTGCCCAGGGTAGGGGGGTGGGAACTGGATGATCCTGATGGTACCTTCCAACCCTGACTGATTCTAATTCTGTATTGCCATTTATCAGTTTTGTATTTCCTTAGTAGTACTAACTGTGCCTTATGTAGATAGAATCCAATATGCCAAACCACTTTTTCCTGTTTCTTGTGTATCTCAGACAACATCTTACTGCTTCATTCTTCATTTAACTTGATTCTGGTCAGCCTCAATACTATGTTTTATTTCTTTGCAGTAGTAGAGAAAATTTGCTAACATCTAGGCCAAAACTTACATTTAGAATTAATGCAAAAGTTACACCTAAATCAATTCCCAACTGAAGCTCTGGAATGGAGTAAAAAATTCTGCGATGTGCTTGGTCAGATAATGACTGCACCTTTAAAACTCTATGTTAACCTTGGTCTTAGTGGCAGATCACTGCACCACAGCATTGTTCCTAGATGTAGGAATGGGTCCTGCAGCAGACACCAGATTTGGGTTTCCAAAAAAAAAAAAAAAAAAAAATTTAAAAAAAATTAATTCTCATGAGAATCAAATTCAAGTTTCACAGCTTGGTGTCGTGGTTTTTTAAGAGAGCCAACAGAATGAAGTTCTCAAATGAACTGGAGAGAAAAAAGAATTATATTTGAAAAGAGAGATACTGAAAGAAATTACAAAGCAGATACAACATCCATGGAGACCCCCTTGAATTTTCCCTCAATGCAAAACTAAATCTATAATCCCCTCAAGTGCCCCAATCCTCCCCTCCAACACCTCTGCCATCCATAGCTCTAAACATAAGCCTCTGGAGGCCCCAAACCAGGTCTACCCCTTACATGTTTATTCCAATAAAAGCAGCTCCCAACAGACCCAGTGCTGGAGGAGCAGGAGGAAAGGAGAACAAACTGGCCTCACCATGAGTTTATAAAGAGATAGCAGAGTTATGGGATTGAATAACAATCTCATAGACCCTAGAGCCTTTTTTAACCCTATAGGTCCTAACCTGGGACACTCAGCCAAAAATTTCAGTGACAGCGGAGGGAGCAAATAAAGAGAAGCAGTGGGGGAAAGCATGTAAAAATCATCAAACCTGTCTCTTACACCTCAAAATCTCAAAGCTTTTGACTTCCATAAACAAGAAAGTAGCCTCCAAAACTACTTTTTTTCAGAGACAGCTGTTAAAATGATATACTTCTAAATATATCAAACTGCTTTACTAAACATTTTTACATTAGACAACGCTGTCCCCCTTAAAAACATGCTGTGAAACAAGCAGCACAAAGGGTAAGAAAGAAACTGGCTCCTGGTATTTTCCTTTTTTTTTTTTTTTTTTTTTAGAACAAGGTCACATCTCAGCAACTGAAAAGTAGCAGAGCTCCTTTCATCAAGTTTTTAACTAGAAAAATAGTATGCCCATTTCTTTGTAATACACCTCTGGGCTTTTTTATTATGACTTCATTTCCCCTTGTAATATTGGAACGTCTCTATAATTGTAAAAGTGTAATAGAATCTAATAGGATTTCATTTGGAACTCTGAATGGTCTATGCCATCTCTGCTCATTTTGAGTAAAATAATGATTTTTAATGTCCACACATGGCTTCCCATGACCTTATTCAATCTTTGGGTTGATCAGGAAATATATTGATTCAATTACATACTGATGACAAATGAACTAAAAGAAAGAGGAAAAAAAGGTCAGCATATATTTGAAAATGTAAATCTTAGCAATGTCTTTTGGGTTTGCCCAAAAAAAAAAAAAAAAAAAAAAAAAAAAAAAAGTCATTTCAAAATGCCATTTGTGGCTAATAGTGTGGAGTTCCAGTTCCTATCTGTGAGCAGCAAAGAAATCATTAAAGTGTAAGAAGCACACTCTCCCCTCCTTTTATCGTTACAAAATCCTCTTTCCTTTAGAGGTTTGCACGGAATGACCTCTTTTGGCTAAAAGACCCTTTCCCTTGCCCTCACTTTATGGAAAGAAGGCTTCAGTTCATAAATATACTGCCCATTACACTATTTTTTTCTTTTCTTCCCTCTCCCTTTGCATTTTTTTTTCCTTCATAAAACAATTACCAGTGTAAACATTTCATCATCACCACTTGCCTACCGCCGCTGTTTCCATTAGCACACCTTTATCCCCTCACCGGCAGTCTCAGCCATACAGAAGGCCAAATGGGATGGGTGGGTATCAGTGGAGTTGTTTCCACTTTAATAAGCTCTAAGTGTCCATTTGTAGTGCTGCAGTACTTGATAGCACCTCACAGTAAAAACCTTTTTAATTTAGGCTGAAGCTTCGCCTCTGCTCTGTGAAGCTAGGCTCTGAACCTTAGAAATACCACACTTAATTGCTTGGCAGTGGTAAGACCTGTATAGAAATAAAGAGCAGTCCTTGTGTCCTCAATTTATTTGGTGAGGGTACCAAAACCTTGCCTTCAGACAGCTGTGGGCCTGGTTTCATTATTTTGAGTTTTAACTCTCAGAATGAATGCTGGGTCTATGAAAAGAACTCGTTTGACAGCTACCCAGTCTGACTTCCCAACAGTTGATGGCTGGACTCAATGATCCTAGAGGTCTTCTCCAACTGAAACAAGTCTATGATTCTATAATAAAACAGCCACATACAACAGCTCTGGTTTTGCCAAAAGCCATTCTGCCCCAAACACATCTCAGCAAAAGGATACCATCAAGACTATGAGCCAACTGCATAGGTCCCTTCCACATCGGATGATAACTTTGCAAGGTTTCCAGAGTTTTTATATGAAAAAAAAAAAAAAAATGCACTCCCAGGGAACAGCAACAGAACCATACCTGACTCTGTGTAGTTCACTGTAGAGTTTTGAGGGAAAACCTGCATGAACTTGCCTTGTCTCCTGAGACTAACACAAGGCTAAACCCCTCACATGTTATGCAACGCTCCTCGGACCAGCCTCAAGATTTTAAAGAAGGAAATGGGAGGACTGGGGACTGACCCATCTCAACCATGGAGGCATTAGGCACACTATGGCTTTTTGCAGACAGCTCTTGGGTTTTAAAATATTCAGCTCTGTGACAGGACACCCATGAATGCTTTCAGACACAAGAGCACATAGTTGAGTACCTATAAAGCAGGATATGGGCACTCCACTAAAAATCACAAAAAAGTCAGAAACAAGATTTTGTCCAAAGCAGTGTACGTTGTTAATGCAAATTTTGTAGAAAACTATGCATGCACTGGAAAAGATCAAGCAGGTATTGATTTTCCAAAGGAAAACATGTACAGGGGGGGAAAGTGGCTGCTTTCTTGAGATTAGTGCTGCAAAATAAATTAAAATGTGTCATAACAAGATTTCCCAGTCATCTTTCTTCAGACATGGCCCAAGACAAAAAGCAGATACAGTTTTCAGGATCTGATCAGCTTTACAACTGATTATATGATGTCATGCTAAAGCAAATTGAATTTTAGAAGTTTAAATTACAAATATTAAGTTGGGGGGTTTTTTTCCCACAACAGCTTTTATTTGCACACTCAAAAGGGGAAAAAAAAAAGTTTAAAAAATTTGCTCAGTTTCCAAATTTTTATTTATTTAGGACAAAATAATCATAGGAAACATTTAGGTGAGTAGGCTGGTTGGTTGTTACTACTCCATGAAAACAGGGCTGGTTCACAATAATCTCTTGGAAACACAGGCATGCAATAACACCTTCAATCTGCAGCATTGTTTGATTGAATGGAACATTATTGGAGGATTAGTTTGTCTGCAGTGGAGTGCTGCTTTATGTTACTAGCCTTTGGAGTCCTAAAGTCCCTACAGGTTTTTAGGACAAAATCACCAATCTCCTGGGAAAAAAATATATATATAAAAATTCTGTATCTTATTTTCTGCAAGGAACAAGGATGGCAGAGTACAAGTTATTTTTAAGTTTGTTTTTTTTAATTACCCTTTCCTTCAGTGTTACATAGTGATAGACTGGATAGTTCCATGAAAGCACTGGAAAAAAATAGAGGATCTAATCCAAGACTTCCAAGTCAAGTGAAATTCAGAGACAGTCCATCATTCTTGTATGGTAGAACTACAGGACATACCATGAGACAGCACTGAACATAGAGTCATAGAATGATAGGGTTGGAAGGGACCTCAAAGCTCATCCAGTTCCAACCACCTGCCATAGGCAAGGACACCTCCCACTAGTACAGGTCACTCAAGGCCTCGAACACCTCCAGGGAGGGAGCAGCCACAATCTCCCTGGGCAACCTGTGCCAGTGCCTCACCACCCTCACTGGAAAGAACTTCCTCCTAACATCCAGTTTCAGTCTCCCCCCTGTCAGTTCAAACCCATTGCCCCTTGTCCTGGCATTGCAAGACCTTGTCAATAGTCCCTCCCCAGCCTTCCTGTAGGCTCCCTTCAGATATTGGAAGGCTACTATAAGGTCTCCTGGAAGGCTTCTTTTCTCCAGGCTGAAAAGCCCCAACTCTCTCAGCCTGTCCTCATAGCAGAGCTGCTCCAGCCATGAGAAATTCCTTCAACATGGTGAAATTCCTTCAGCCACTCTGTGAAGCCAAGACAAGCACACGCAGTGTTACTACATATGCTCTTATTTTTGTCTGCTAATTCTTTTGTTTTCCAAAACAATTTAAATACTTCTACTAATAACCCCATACCATATTGAGAAACCTTTAAAGGTTCAAATCATGACAAGGAAAAGCTACTTTTCAACATGTACAGAGCAATGAGACAGCAAATGGCCAGTTAGGTTGAAGTCTGGCAGGATACTACAGATTCCTAGCAGACCAACCAGCTTCCTTTCATGAGTCAGGCACCATAAAGAACTGCAGCCTGCCCTACTTCTCAGCAAACATTTAATGGCAAAGTGTGATAACGAGGTCTCATATTACCACAACCTCATGAATTTCACAGAAGATACTGCAGAACATTTGCTAGCATACTTTGAAGTATTATTGTAAATTATTTAAGTTAAACTACACTTGTAAAACAAATGACTAAATTACATTTTATGTTGCAGAATCCTGGTTTTTTCACTCTCAGTGTTTTCCAGCTTCCTAATTGTTCAAACTAAAAACTAGTCTGGAGTGGCTTTGTATATACCACACCAAGATCAGCAGAGCCCTGAGCCTGTCTCCCCTGTAGTAGCCTTGTATATACAAGGCCCAGGTGAAAACTGCATTAAAGCACAGGTTGCTCAGCTCAGCTAATGTTTGCTCAGTCTGACATGAGGAGGAGGTGAGCTTTCCACAGGTGAGGAGGCCATTTGAGTTCTCAGATTGCATGGCAAGAAGAAGAGCTCCTTTTTCTCTCTCACTGCTGATCCTGGAGCAAACACATCTGCTAGAAATATTAGTATTTACACAATATATCTTGGCTTCATCAGTGAACATCCAGAGCTGTGTCCTACCTGCTCTTCAAGACCAGTCTACTGTGATACTAAAGGCCATGCTGTCCCTTCTTTGAGAAGCTGAAGGAAGCCGTTTCACTGCAGCCCCCTCATGTTGTGCAAATCCTGCTCCACAACTTCATGATGGTGGTGTTAAAATATGACTACATCTGACAAGCAAGATAACTGCAGCTGCCAGTATCACAGCTTCTTAAAGACAAAGCACTCACCATTCACCATTGCCACATTCTTACTGGGCATATTAAATTAGAACAGAAATATTGACAGTAAGATACATTGCTCTTGAACTACCTCTCATAACTTGATCATTCAGTTGAGGCACACAGAAACCCCCACACACACACTACAGATCTATCTTAGTAGGGAAGGGTGAATGAAAGAACTTGTTTGCAATGTCACTTGGGGTACAGATTGAAAATGTCTTAAGTGAACATCATTCAGAGGAGTTGAGGCTTTAGATTATTAAATATCAGCTTTGTGCCAGCAAAATTAAAGACACTAATTTATTTTATAACACTTTGAAGTATTATATGGTATTTTATTTCTTGATAACCTCTCAATGTCTAACCCCATTTAATTTACATATATAGTTAGTAGCTCATTAACAGCTCATTAGAAACACCAGGCAAAACATGTGACAATAAAAAATTCACTGCAGCAGAGGGGACCAAAATTCTGTTTGGGAAATTATACAGAAATTTCTGCTTCTAAATGACAAATCTGTGATATTTTGCCAGCGCTAGGCCTGCAGGGCTCATGGTTATTACATGAAAATAGTAAAAATAACTCAATTTCTATAGCTGACTCTTCTTGTACTTATTTAGACAATACTAGAGGGCAATGTGCTGAGAGACGATCACATGGCACCAGGCAGGGAAGATGCAACATAACAAGAGTATTGCATTAAATACTGTGACACAATAATATTCCTAGGATGATAAACAGTTCCTAAAATTATGCTTTTCTGAAGATTTCTTATTTTTAAATTTTTAAATCATTTGCTTTATCATAAAAACACACACACACAAAAAAAAAACCCACAACAAAAACTCCACACCCCAACCAAACCACCAAATACAACCAAATGTGCACAATCTAAAGCCACAGAAGCCACAAAAAAGTCTATGTGCCAGGTCAGATCACAACCTACACAGCCCAGCAAACTGCCTTCATCAGCGAAGAGGAGTAGACTTATAAGAGTATAGACAACATTGACATCTTTCCTTGGGTATTCCTTCTGGCAAATACAAAGTCAGAACTTTTGCAGGCAGGCTTAGTGTATATATTAGTGTATATTGCCACAACCTCCCTGGGCAACCTGCTCCGGTGTCTCACCACACCCACTGGAAAGAACTTCTTAACATTCAGTTTCAATCTCTCCTCTGCTAGTTTTATCCCATTGCCCCTTGTCTTGTCATTGCAAGACCTTGTGAATAGTCCCTCCCCAGCCTTCCCGTAGGTCCCTTTCACTTTCTCCAGTGGCACCCAACCACAGTGTCTTCTTTCTAATTAGCCAGAAAAATACAGTTCTTATTCTTTGTTCTCTTTCCTAATATTTCTGTACCTTTCTCCCTTTAATGTTTTGACTTGTACCTCTGTTTCCAAGTGCATGTTTAAGTTAATTCAAACTATCTCCACCAATCAGTTCCAACAGACTCACCTACAGAACATGAGTACCCATCTGCTTTCCAGGACAGTCAGGGGAGCAGGATATTTAGCTAACTGGGGTTTACCACAATCACATGCAAGTGTAGCAGCGTGTATGACTAAGTTAGGGGCAATTTCCATCTTCCCATGCCCAAGTCTACTTGCTGTCTTCCACAGAGACACCTGCTCTTTTGGTTTTTTTCTTTCCATCACCTACCAAGACAGTAGATGCTTCAGCTATAAGCAGGACCTTAGTAAGCCCATCTGACTTCTGTATTTCTAAACCCCTGAGACATCGACACGTTTTCTTGTTCGCCTGCCTTCCCTGCATCATGGACTTCCCATCCGAACGAATACTCCAACTACCTCCAAGGCGCATGCCCAACCGGAGCCTGAACCCGGGGGGCTGTGATCTCTCCGGTTGATTTCTCCATCACAGACCCCTCCAGGCATGCTGTCGGTCCCAGCTGCGGGGCAGCCCCGCTGCCCATCCCCGGTGCGGTGCTGCCACCTGCTGCCGGGCCACCAGACCCTCGCTCCCGCCGGTCCGCACCATCCCGGCCCCGGTTCCACCCGCTCGGGAGCCCCCTTTAAGCGGCATCGCTGCGGCCTCACCGGCGCGGTGCCGGGCGGGCCAGCCGCTGGAGTGCCTGCTGCGGAGCGTGCAGAGTGGTGCCTGTGGCATAGCGACCTGCAGGGACTAAAAGCCAGCTCCGAGCTGCAAGAACCAGTGCGGAGCGACCGTGAAAGTAGAGGATTTAATCTTCAGCGAGATCACTTGCCGATGGGTCCTGTGCTTAAAGGCACAGCAAGGAAATTTCTGAAGGAAAATGCAGTTAAAGCCGCGAATGCAGCTTTTATAACTCCTGGATTATTTCTCCTTCCGGAGTACCAGCAGCTGCCCCTGGCCAGCAAAACCACATTTATTAAGTGCAGTCATTCATTGATGACTCTTAATGTCAAATGAGTCTGAATGAATCCACATACGCATTGAAGATGATTGTAGTGCCAAGCTGAAACCTGCTATAAAACTTCAGGAAGGTAGGGGGGTATTTAAATTCATACACACTTGTGTGATTAAGTGGCATCTTAACCAAGCCATGACTGCTGAAAACTAAAGTTTTAGAAGCTGTGCTTTGTTATCCAACCAAGAGTACACCACTGCTTACTCTTTCCCACTCTAAATCCTCTTCTACGCCTTAAGATGCTTCTCATCCTAAAAAGCTAATAGTATCTAAGTGGAACTGGTTTTTAATGAGTTCCCAGTGGATCACACACAAGGCCTTTATAACATCTCTTCTTTTGCTCTACTCCCTGTCAAATCATGAAGTGTTTAAAAAAAAAAAAAAGAAACAATTTTAAGTTTTCTGCTTGAATCTTACATCAATGTAAGCATCTCTTGTACAGCAGAAAGAGAGCTACTTCCATGGCCAAAAGATGGAAAGAATTTGAGGTTCTGGCAAACAGAATAAATCTGTGCTGCAACAGATGAAGACAATTTGTTGCAATAAAGGAAAAGAAACTGCATCAACTGAGAAGCAAAGCACACGCCACGATACAATCAAGCAGGCAGATGACCACAGTGGTATTGCAGTACCTGCACAGTGGAAGTGATGGGTCTGTAAAGTGCCCAACACACCCCTGCATACTGTGTCTCACTGAAGGATGCGCTCACACAGCACCTTCTGAGGTCCACACAACATTGAGGGCAAATAGAACTCTTCTATGGAAGTTTCCTCCAAGGCTTTGCATAGCTAACCTCATCCATGCATTTAAATATAGCTGATATTCTTGGAAGCCCCAGTACATCATGATTTCAGCAAAGAATACAGCAGCTTTGGTCCATTTATTTTATCAACCTGTAGTTTCCCCTCAATTTCAGCAACTGCTTTGGCTTGAGTGTTTAAATAAGGAGTTTAAAGTGAAGCAACATCTCAGCTACAGGCAACACACTTCTAACACCTTGAAACATTATGAAGAAGTCTAAGCTAGCCATGGCCCTTTCCTTCAATCAGAATGGCCTCAATTTATTGCTGTGGAGCTCTTCTGGACTTGCACCAATTCAAGTCACCCCTGAACTCAAAACAAACTGAAAGAAAAGCTCATGACAGCAAGTTACATCTCCAAAACTATCATGTATCCATCAGAGTCAGAACATTGCTTTCTCCAAGTAGATTTAGGATTATTTATGTTGCATGTCACATTAAAGTTATAAAATGGGGGGGGGGGAACAACCTCAAGGGGGACTTCAGACATAATACAGAGAGGAATCATTTAAACTGTAATGGCTGTGGCTTCATGCCCACATCAGAAGTGACACTGAATGTCTGCATTCCCATTGCAAATGTATGCAGTGGTTATCCTGCAAAATGGAGCTAAAATGCTGTTTAATGGGAGAAAACACAGTGGCTAGGATAGGATGTCAGGAATCCTGAGGAACAGAGAAATTTAGTACAACACAGAAGATAAACAAACCACCTAGGCATATGAGATCATAACGCTAATCTTCAATGCAAAAGAACTAGAAAACACGAAGTAAGGAGGTGCCAATGCTTTGAAAATGAAATCCTCCCTTGTAAAATCATCAATCTGAAGCGCACACAGAAGTGAGCCGTACAGTGGGGCTCAGATACAGGCCGAATTTGGTCCTTGTTCTCTGTTGCGTATTTGTTAAGAGATTTCTTTTTATTACTTTTTAATTCGTTATTGTAAGTGTAATCTCAGTCAAGTCAAATCACTTCATTAATTAAAAGGGATTGAAAAGGTCCTTAGCCGCCGGATTTCACAACGGCCCAGGAGCTCAGGCCTGCCTGCTGGAGGTCGTATTTCATTTGCTGCCTATGTCAAACCAGTACCCGTCAGGCCTTTGCCAGGCCCCAGAGACAAGCCAATCAATGTCTGCTCACTAAAGCCCCTCACATGAATCCATTTAAGCAATGTGGATGCTTCCTGTCGAAAAAAGAAATGGTCTCTTGGTATCTCTGATAGAAATTAGCCATGAATTAAGAGAAGCACAGTTGTTTTGGAAGAAAGCCAGAACCAGAATTAATAGGCCATCTGAGCCTCTTGAGTGTTGAATCCCATTTGTTAGCAATTCTTTATGAAAGGTTTCCCCTCCCTACGCCACTTCTGACCAAACCCTGCATGCCAGCTCCTGAAAAATAAAAATCACTCACATTTTAACCAGCTGGGGAAGTATAGAAAAAAATACTGCCTTTCATCAAACAGTTTTAGAAACTTGCTTCATATTTTTACTACAATAACCCATTTGCTCTCTGTTTCTTTAAAATACATTTCCCCATGACTCATCATCTCTCTGTGTTTAGATGTAGCAGGAACGGTGACACAGATGGAGTAGCATTAGGCATGAGTTTGGCTCAATATAATTTCAGTCATTTTGGCAGAATCTTATAAAGGCTTTCACTGTCTATTTAATTACTATTATCTGTGTGAACGGAATCATCTACCTCTTGCCAATCCTCCCAGCCTCAAAAGGTTTGCATATAAGTTTAGTGGAAATGGAATAAAAAAAGCTTTCAGAGAACTCATCTTAAAATGCTCTGCTCTTCCATTTTCACAAGTTAGTTCAAGTCTGCTTTTCTAAAGTTAGTTGAATCTTCCCCAATTTTTGGTGTGCTGGTTTGAGGCTAATTGTAATACTTCAATGGAGAAAAATTATAGGCTGAGAAAGAAAAACAATGGTGATGTCTACTTCACTCATAGGCTTGCTGAGATGTGTAAGAAAAGAAAGATAAGATGCTCAGGCACAGACACTCTCGGGCTGTCTAGCTTCTGGCCTTCTCCTCTCTGCCAAGTACTTTAACTAACCACTTTCCTTCTAACACCCCTGGCTGATCCTCCAAACTCACCTTGCACATAAGGCAAACCTTGGGGTAAGGTATAGGGGTGGGGGGAAGGTGGAAGGATGGTTGGGAGCCCCTCCTGGGGTCTCTGATTTCTGGGAGGGGAGTTGTGTTTCTGNAGGGAGGGAAGTGAGCTTGTTTGTTTTCTTTTCAAAGCAAGACATCAAATTCTGGTCTAATTGCTAAAACATTTATATATTTCCCACAAAACTGACTAACCATTTTTTCTCCGAGAAGCTTGTGAAGACCTCTTGATGGGACAAAAACACCCTACTGGCAGCTATGCTGCTCAACCTCCAGGTGACATTTCATGATCTGGAAGCAGGCAGCAAGGTACCAGGTGAGCCTCAGCATCCAAGCACACAGGGGGGAAAAAAGAAAGCAAACAACCACAAACAACTATCCATCTCTGTTCTCTTCACCATCCTTGCTTCTATCAATCAGATTTTTGCTACCCTTACCTGAAGTATCATACTTCTCTTTTCAGACTATAATATATATTGTAGTCTGGTTTTTCCATTCTGTTAGTATAAACTCTGGAACAATAAGACACTAATCCGGGTTGATGATCAGGCTGTACAAATCAATAATTTGTTAATCATATTCATAAAGGTATAATTGAGAACATGATTCATTTTAGAATCATCAGCTAGCTCAAAGGATCTACTTGGTGATGACAGTGAATTCTTGAAGGAGTAAATGGAGGTTTTTAATAATTTGTTCAGAACACAGTGATTTTGGTTATAGGAAAGGTTCAGCCTGACCTTTATTGGCTTCTCTCCTGCAGGCAAGTAGGCAGTTGTACAGCTTTTTCTCTCTTGCAGATGCACACAGCCCGTGAACTTGCAGGACAGAGGACCCAGTTTGCATAATTTAAATTTTATTATGACTGGAAAGAATTCTCTGGTTTCTCTAAACAAGAGCAGTTAAGTGATTATTTTGCTGCTTCCTGACTTGTCATTTATTCTCATTATTTCACAAGGTCCTTTTTTAATTGATCACATTTTGAAGAACAAACAGCAGAATCCTAACGAAGATATCTGCCAGTCTCCATTCTAATCGCAATATCATCATTTACTAAGTCTTGGCAAAAACACCCTACACACTAGAGCACACACAACAGTCTTGTAAACGAGTAGTCTGCTAGGCATCAGTTCTAATTCATTTTCACTTGGATTGCATTGTCTGAATTCATTAACAATCAGAAGATACCAATTTCCAAACAGTCCACTCTACAGTCTTCGCTCTCTGAAGGAGACCTTACTATTTAATCATCTATGATTCATTCATTATTTGTCACTGAGAAGTGCAAAAGAATTGACTAACCACTTCAGAAGGGAGGGGGGGGTGGGGGTGGGAAATGAATCTATAAATGTATTGTCTGTCTGTAGAACAAGGCAATGGACACAACCCCATGGAAAGATTAAAGCATAAATGATTTTGAAACATCTGTCCCACATATCTTTAGCTAATCAAACAGATTGACACATCTTCATTACATGGCCAAAGTGGCAAACATCCAGAAAATCCCATATTTTGCTGTACCTGCCTGACTTCATTTTATATCACATGAGGTGTAAACAAACCCCAGCCTTCCTAGAAATCTCTTCTTCAGGTCACTGCAGCATCCTCAAAGGCACACTGACTACTCTTACTACAAGAGGAGAGGACTGAGTCTGAGCTTTTTAAACACGACATAGACAAGGAGCAGCAATATCTGGTCAAAGTACTCACACAGGACTCCTCAAATTTCCTTTGAGCATCTCTTGTGAGTAACTGCACTCTATGCTCTCCTATACTGAAAAAAAAAAAATATATATATATATATATATAAAACCAAAGCTACCTATTGTTTGATTGTCATTTAAGAAGAAAGTCTTGTACCACATGGGATTTACAGTCACTTCAAGGTCCCTTTGTACTTCCAAGGCAGTTAAACAGACATTTGTATACATGTGAAGCATGAGCCCTTCATTAGCAAGGGAAAGTGGTCCATGGCAGTTCAAGCCTAAGACCCATCATTTGCTTAGAACACTTTTATTACTGGAACCAGATTAAGGTCCCTGTGTCTTGCTGAATTGGTACATACAAAAGCTGAATTCTACCACTGTTCAGAAAAGCACTTAAACTAGCTCTTTCCATCCCTTCAGACTGCCCAAACTGCAAATGTTTCCTACTTGTGTGCCAAAAATGTTAGCTTCCCCACATTATCACCTAAGATGCTGTTCAGGTTCACTGGGAAACCAAAATAGTTCAAACAAACAGCTAAAAAGCAATTTTTCTTCTCATTAGCTTCCTTTCCCCCTCTCTCCTTATGTTTCTTTGTTTCTTTCTCCTTCATGCTATAGCAAACTTTGGCAGCACTGCAGAATGCTGATGAGACACGCACTTATTGGGTGAAATCCCAACAGCTATTTTTGGCCAATACCTGGCATGAACTGCCTCCTCTTTAAGGACTAAGGAAGTTTGCTTGTCAGACTGCCTTGAAAAGTTTAATGCTTCATTATGACTCTCCAAAAGGCTTGCAAGTTCTACACAGCTAACGTCACATTAACAACAAATTCCAGCAACCCTTTGAGCACTCCCAGTAGCAAGGAAGCTTTTCCTTGGAGGACACACTAACAATAACAAAGGCATTCTTATTCTGTTTCTAAAAACAAAGACAGGACTGTATACGGAAAGTCCTTGTTCATTTACTTTGTCACCATTTTCTGTTTTCAGAAAGTGCTGCTCTAGTGTAGGGTTATCACAATAGCAACTATATAATCTTCACAATACAGCATTTCCACCAGAGGTCAATCCTGACTTGTCACAGCCCTTAGAATGCCCTGAGGAAGGCTTGTTACCCATGGTCTCTCTTTTACTGCAAGAGGATATCCACCAACACTGAAACTGAAGCCCTGAAATAAATTTCATAGGATCACTTAACATCGGAGAAGATCCTTAGGATCCTTGACACCATCCGTAAGTGGATGCTGATATCTATCTTGCAAAGAACTAATTCCATGGCATTTGAAGCCTCCTTCTGTCTGAAGATTTACAACTACTATTCCAAACCATTTCCTCCTGTTTTTTGACATCGAGACTCATAGCAAAAGGGCTTTTTGGACTCCACCATATTCCCAGATAAATGATTCAGGTAACATTTAAGTTTAGCAGCAATTGCATTTTCATTCTGCCCGATATCCAGTTCTCATTTGAAAGAGGAAAATTTTGCAACCACTTGTGAATAAGTTTTGTTAAAGGTGTTGTTTACCACATGAAGTTGGAGGCTGGAGTGTGGCAAAACAGGCAGCTCCTGTCTAACCTTTTCTGATCACTAGCCTACACATTCTAAATGGCATCTGTATGACTTCAGAAAGAAAAAGAACTGAGGAAAAAATTGATGGTGATTTCCAGGGACAGCGAAAGATGTCATACAACATTCCCCCATCTCAAAGGGGACATGGCCTTGAAAGCTTCTTAAAATCCTCTTTGCTTCCTTGACATCTGAACCAAGTGCCAGGCTTCTCCTGCCATAGGAAGGGTTATCACTGCTGTGAGCCCAGACCAGGTTGATTTTCCTGTTCTGCTTTGCTAATGTGATGAAACAGTGGTTTAACAGAGGGAACTGCCAACAGGGGAATGTGCTTCATCTTGCAGTCACCTCACTTTAGGAAGTTTAGTCAGCAGCTGTATCAGAGCCATTTTAATTAAATAGGTCACTGAAGGATCTTCTTTTTACCTTGAAAAAGATGTGGTCAGGATTTTACCTGAGCTGAAAGGTTTGCATTTCATTAAAGCTTTAAAGTCATTGGGCTTCCCCTCTACCCCATTCAAATGAAACCAGCACCCTTTGGTTCAACACATCAATACAACTATTTGCATCAAGTATTGATTAGAAGTCATTATAATCACAAAATGTTAATTACACCAATTAATTCCCAATCTGTTGTACCTTAAGCTTGTTTGCTTTCAGCACAGAAGGTTAAAAGAAGTGAATCAGTCTTGGTTTTCTCTCTGGGGACAATTTTTTATACCTTGAGGACTCTTATCCTGTAAATAGCAATTTTTTTGTACAGGTAGACTTTTTCCCAATGATATTTCATAGCTGCCCATACTATTTTCAAATATCACACAGAGAGACCAAACCCAGAAAGAGATTAACAATATCTTTTGTATAAAATCACAGGGTTCTGTGCTAAGCCTTTGAAAACTGCCTCTCCTAAGCTAACCATCATTTCCAACTAAAATGAGCTACTCTAAGTTACTGACAGTAAAGGCCAGTAAAAAAGGCATGCAAACCACAGAGTGCCAGGAATCAGAACTTTCTAACTATTACAGCTTTTTGTAGAAGACCACTGTATTTTGAACAGCTAGAAAAGTAAATGTGCCAATTGGTTTTTTTTTGGTGGTAAGATCTCTGTTATAGATACAAGGCAATGATCTTTGATATTAAAAGGCATTTTAGGAAAAAAAAACCTAACACCACACCGATCTTTCTCTCCATCCTTTTGGAAGCACTTTGCTGCTCACAGAAGCCACCTAGTTAGGACTAATCAAGTGCATAAACATTTGGATTTGCATCCATGCCTCCTCAGCATCATTTATTTAAAGATGGAAGTCTAAGGATCTGGCTGCAGGTCCCGTCAGAAAGGGGAAAGCAAGTGAACAGAGCTGATGACCAAGGAGTCTAAGACTAAGGCTGCACTAACTACTTTATTTCTCTTTTTAGATTTCCTTGAAGAGCAGCAGCAGCAGTTGCTAAGAAGGACATGGAAGTGTTGGAGCAGGTCAGGAGAAGGGTCACAAAGATGCTGAGAGGGCTGGAGCAGCTCTGCTATGAGGACAGGCTGAGAGAGCTGGGGCACTTCAGCCTGGAGAAGAGAAGGTTTCGAGGGGACCTGATAATAGCCTTCCAGTATCTGAAGGGGGGCTACAGGAAGGCTGGGGAGGGATTACTTACAAGGTCCTGCAATGACAGGACAAGGGGCAATGGGTTTGAACTGGCAGAGGGAAGATTTAGACTGGATATTAGGAGGAAGTTCTTTACAGTGAGGATGGTGAGACACTGGCACAGGTTGCCCAGGGAGGCTGTGGCTGCTCCCTCCCTAGAGGTGTTCAAGGCCAGGTTGGATGAGGCCTTGAGTGCCCTGTACTAGTGGGAGGTGTCCCTGCCTACGGCAAGGGGTTGCAACTAGATGATCCTTGAGGTCCCTTCCAACCTTACCATTCTATGATTCTATGAATCTCAGAGCCACAACTCCAAAGGCATTGGAGAACAGTGAGAACCCAGGCTTGAAAAAACACACCCCTGGCCTTCTGCACACTCTCCCAGGCTGGAAGATTTGGACAGGAATCTGAAGGGTTTTGTCTTGCTACACTCTGTTGTTTCTGTGGGAAGAGATTATCTGCATGAGGAGCACCCAAACCACAGGCTATTAATATCTTCTCAGCACTGGAAATCATAACCATCCATCAGAGGATTATCAAAGACTGGTTTATGAATGAGTCAGACTACAGAGTCAATATCATTTATGAGTTAGTGCAGACATGGATATTTCAGGCAGGTCAGAAAAAAGAGCATACAATTTTCTGTCACGATCATTTATGAGGTCCTGACCTTAACGTAACCTCTCTTCGCAGTGCCTACGACTTGTTTTCTTTGGTAATTCCTCTGAATTAGCTTTTTTTGCTTAGCTGTCTAAACTAATTTTTATCATGTGTAAAAGCCTGTTCATGAAGCAACAGAACAGCTTTGCTTCTTACCTTTAAAAAAAATCTCTCCTTTTTTGCCTGTGCATTGATACAATTTCATAGTGAGGACAATTTTACATAAACTATTTTCCACTCCACTGAATGTTATGTCGCTCTGCATGAATATATTTCTTGGTTGATGCCAAGGCAAAATATTGCTGTAAATGCTGTATTTTCATAAATGTTACTCTTTGACTTTTTAATGGATTCATTCCATGCATATTATCAGGTCTTATTGATGGACCTGTATTAAGCTGCCAGCATATTTTCCTTCTTTCACTTATGAGTCAAAGAGGGGGAAAAAAAAAAAAAAAAGAAAAATTCACTAGCTCCTTTGCATTTCAAGGCAAAGTGATCAAGGTGAAGGGAGAAGCTCCAACGATTTTTAAACCTCCATCAGTAACAGAGAAACTACATATAAATTTGAGACTTTAAAGTAGTAACTGGGAGGCAGGGATTTTTTTTTTTTTTTAAACAGGAAAAAAAGCACCATTGAAATAATGACAACACAGAATGGCCACACTCAGAACCAGCTGTATACATGGGTAAGCTAAATATGTGCCAGGCCCAGCAAGAGTATAGCAGCTGTCAGTTTCTGATAGCATATAGCATACAAGAAATCCCTGTGATTGTAATGCTAATATGCAGGAGATAAAAGACAACATGACTACCAAATTTAGAACTTTTAAGCATCACTTGGCTTGCACTGGGACACATATTTTGTTCTCTTTTACATTAGTTTAAAAAACTAAGTATTGAGTAACTGACTCCAGGGGTGTATTCTTCTAAAGGAGGCTTAGTATCAGTGCTGCCTTGGCTTGTTTCTGGAAGAGGCCCAAGAATACTAGCACTAGCTACATATTTTAGTCTAGATTTTCAGCACGTTTGGAGCCATTAAAGTGCATTAAATCCAAAAGCAGTGACTTAGACACTTCATTAACATTTTGAAGTCACATTTTAACTTGGCTCTTTAGAAACTCTGATTATCAATATCTTCTCATTTGACTTCATTCACTGTGTCACCATCTAGTTATAATACTCCCAAGTATGCCCTCCCCCATCAGTCCCCTCATCCTCAAGCTTTCTGAAACAAAGTTCTCCCTGCTTTTATAAAGGTATCCATTATTACAGAGACTGAACTTCTGAGATGCAAGTTTAATCACCCTCTGTAAACAACAAACCCCTAAAACTGTATTTTCAAGCTACACTTGCTTGAGCTCACTCGACACTGAGCCACTGTCAAGTGTGAACTAGGAAGTAACACATACTGCAGCCTTCAATCACTAGCTGCTGCAATTACATAATGAAATAACACAGAGGATTAGTTCAAGACAGTTCTGTCCAGCTTCCTCTTTACCCAGGAAAATGGTCACATTTTAAAAGGCATACCAAAAAGTGGTCCTGCTAATAATCTCACAGCAGAAACAAAGACCTTGGGAAAGTAATTTGGCCAACTCCTGTTCCATTTCCCTGGAAATGTACACCTGTAATTTAAGTCAGGACAAAGATGTAAAGTATGTGTGCTTGCAGGAGAGTTCTGCAACAAGACTTCATACAGGACAAGGGCAATGGTTTTGAACTGAAAGAAGATAGATTTCATTTAGATCTGAAGGAAAAAATTCTTCACAGTGCAGCTGGTGAGGCTCTGCAACAGGTTGCCCAGAGAGGTGGTAGATGACCCATCCCTGGAAGCATCCAAGGCCAGGGGGGACGGGGCTTTGAGCAACCTGGTCTAGTGGCAGGTGTCCCAGCCCACAGCAGGGGCAGGGTCAAACTAGATCTTTAAGATCCCTTTCTAGCCAACCCATTCTGCAATTCTATGAATTCCACAGACACTACAAAGGCAATAGACTTCCACAGTGTTATTTGAGTTACTGTTGAAATCATCTCACAAAAGGCATGGATTAGATATCAAAGACTTCAGATCTCCAGCTGCTTTTAGTCTGTGTTGCTCATTGGTTTATAGGCAAACTGAAAACATGGCCCTCTGTGAGGCTGGAAGCCTATCTCATATATATATATATAGACAGGGAGTAAAAGAGATGAAGTCATCATGAAGCTTGATCACACCTATTCTTCAGCCTGCAGGCTCCTGCAGTTTATTTCTCCAGTCCACTGCAGAAAACATAACTTTTGGGGAAAACCTTAAAGCCTTTCACAGCATGGGGTACAGGACACAAGTGACAGCAGCAGGCAGTGTGTAAGGCACTTCGTAAGAACCAAGAAGTATTTCACTACAGTCTTCCATATGGAAGTCGTTTGGGGCAGAGCTGTTTATGGTCCTTGTTTTGCCTTTTTAACAGCTGAGGCTCCACCTCACAGAACACACATTCATAAGGAGCATCTGCGTCAGCTTTGGGAGGCCAACCAGGACATCCTTAGCAGTGGATGCAGTTTGGAGGGCTGCCTACAGAGGTTTCAGTTAATCTTTAAAGCATTACTGATAGTGTTCTCTTATTTAAGCAACATTTGATTCCTTCACTTCTGAAGCAGATGGTGGCTCAGAGGTGTTTACTGATAGGACATTCAGTACAAAAGTTCCCTCATGGTGTTGTGAGGCACCTGTACGGCTGCTGAATTGGCCTGAAATGGAGGAGAAGGGGAGTCATTAGCAGTAGCTATGCATACTAATTAGATAGTTACTGGCACGGAAGCAATGAATGTATCACCACCTTGACTTAGTGCACAGAAAATTTCAGCTTTTACAGTTTGAGGTGTCCACCATCTCACTTCATATTATCTAGTGTCAAAATCTTTATTCCTAATTAATACTGGAGCTGCACAGAATCTGAACAACCTTCTGCCCAGTGAGCAGATTTTTATGCCACTATTAAAGCTATTAATCTAGGAACAGAGTGTAGATGTGCAAGCTGTGTGCTTCTGCTGCGGGGCACAAATTGTGACTAGGGCTTCAGAGTCATTGCCAATAGTCAGCTGAGTATAGATCCTAAATAACACTGCTGCTAAAAGGCTAATTTCATTCAAACATGCGTGGAAAGAATGAATAGCAAAATGAAATAAAAAAGGATTATTTCTCTCAGTTTGGCACTACTGCAATTAGTGTTGGAATAGAGACTTCGGCTTAGTATCCACAGTCCAGAAGCACAATTAATGAATTAGAGATGAGAAAAGCCTCAGGAATAATAAAAAATTTGGAAGACACTTCACCATCACTACTGTACAGCTCAATCTACACCTGAACAAGGGAAGGTTAAGAGGTAAACTCTGCTCACAGTTTAAGTATATAAATGAAGAACACATTTTTGTTAACAAACATCTCCAAAGCCAAAAGACAAAAAAAAATTTAAAAAATCTTAGCATCAGGAGGTCAAAGTTAGCAACAGGTAGACAAACATCAGGAGTGAATCCTATTTGAGAGCTACATTTTAATAATATTGGACCTGACCAGCATCTCTGAGGGTTTCTCAGTAGCCCTTTTTAAACACCTTTTCTAAAAGTTTTGCTGTACTATAGGATTCTAAATCAGTTCTCTAAATCATTCTACTCTCCTATTCATGAAATGCCTGCTGGCATGCACTTGCCTTAGTTTTACTGCTGCCATGGAGTGGGCTAATTTTGTCAAGACTTTTACTAAAAACCATCTGAAACCCCTCTCTAGACAGGACTGCTGCAAAGCTGTTCTCACTGATGTCTTGTTTCCCCAGCTTCTCCTTATCACCTCTAAACATTCTCCCCCACCTACCTCATTCTTTCCAATGTTTAACATATTAAATATGTTTACACAGGTAAACATATTCACTTTAAATTTTATTTCTTATTCTTATTTAAATTCTTATTTATTATTTTATTTCTTTATTCTTATGTCTTTTCACTGACAAGTGACCAAGCTCAGCACTTTCCCTCATCTCACTATTTCATAGATCTTCAGTACTGGAACATTCAGGAAAACTGAGATGCTTTGTCCCAATAATTGTTAGCATGCACTTTAATTTGCTACTCTACTGTTACACACCAGAAACAGAAAATCATTTCAGAATAGGAAAGCTAGGTTTTCAAACACTGGCTTTCATTTTTTCCACATGCAGATATTTGCTGGCACAATATATCACACACAGATGGCTAAATATAAGATTGTAGCTCACTATAATTTACAGAACTACATTAGAGGCTAGGCTGAAATTGTGGTCCTAGAAGTCCTAACCTGAGCCTCAAAATCCCCAAGATGTTTAGAATTAGTACACCTATTTTGGCATATTATGACTAAATAATCATAGAATGGTAAGGTTGGAAGAGACCTCAAAGATCACCCAGTTCCAATGCCCTGCCATAGGCAGGGACACCTCCCACTAGGACAGGTCACTCAAGGCCTCCTCCAACCTGGCCTTGAACACCTCCACGGAGGGAGCAGCCACAACCTCCCTGGGCAACCTGTGCCAGTGTCTCACCACCCTCACTGGAAAGAGCTTCTTCCTAACATCCAGTCTCAATCTCCTCTCTGCCAGTTTAAACCCATTGCCCCTTGTCCTGTCATTGCAAGACCTTGTCAATAGTCTCTCCCCAGCCTTCCTGTAGGCCCCCTTCAGATACTGGAAGGTTACTATCAGGTCTCCTGGAAGCCTTCTCTTCTCCAGGCTGCAGAGCCCCAAATCTCTCAGCCTGTCCCCATAGAAGAGTTGCTCCAGCCCTCTGATCATCTTTGTGGCTTCCTCTGGACCTGCTCCAACACTTCCATGTCCTTCCTGTGCTGAGGGCTCCACAACTGCACACAGTGATCTTTACAATCCAATCATTGTTATTAGGTTCACTCATCTTCTCCCTTTTTAATATTCACAGAACATACTACAACAACTTATGACTAAGGAAACACAAAATACCTCCAGTTTTAGCCATAATACCTCCAGCTTTCCTTAGCCATAAGAGATGTGGGGCAAAAGAGTACTTCTGGAGTCAGGTTTGGCACTTAACATTTCGACACTGGGCATGTGCAAACAATTATCTTTACCACATCTGCACTAAGCAATATTACCCATGGTATTTATCTGCTTCATAAAGAACTTTGCAATGTAAGTAATTGCAAAGCAAACTGGAAATATGACCTCCATTAATCTTACACTAGATGCAAATGCTTAATTTAATTTTTCCATCAATTTCCAGAAGAATTAGGCTCATTGTATTGAGAAACAAAAAAGCTTGGCCTTCAACTTTGTTTGAAATTACACCTCCACATTAATCTCCTCAACAGTGTTTCTTGCAGGCTTTGGGAGAACATGGTGAAAAGCTCTTCCATGATAGTAATTTGATGTTTAAACATTTCCACCCACACTTAAGCCCAACAAGGCAGAGAAGCACTTAAAGTGTGTACACATTCAAACATCAGCACAATATGCCTCAGAACTGAAGGCAGTGGTGCTAAAACCTTATTGGTATTTATTGCCAAACAAAGAGAGGAACGTGCACAAAGATCAGAACCTCACTTGCAGCATACACAGCTTGCATGATGCATTGGTAGCCTTGTCTCTTCTACTAACAAGTTTCTCATATTTAGTGTTCCTGGAGAGAACCATTTAATTAAAATGCAGAGATTGAGAGAGGCTCTTCACTACAATCTAAATTCAATTTTGTTTTGCATCCATCGTCAATGAACATAAATTGTAGAGCTATTAAAGACAGAACTCAGTCAAAGTTTCACACTGCTTCAGCAAAGCAAAAGAGAGTTTAACTACACACATTGACATCGCAATCAGGCAGGATACATGGCAGGAGTGTACAGTCATGTATGTGCTAGGCTTTATCAAGCTAATTTAATTAGCAGAAGGGGAGGCACAGGAAAACATGCTTAATGCAAGCATGGGGTAGGCAGAAAGCCCACAGGGCATCCAGGAAGCCTGCAGAGCCTACACTGCTGCCATCCATGCCTCTTGTGTATGCCATTCTCAGAGAAACAGTTGGAACTCCTCAGTGCTCAGGGAGGATCTGTGCCCTATATCAGCATCAGCTGGCAAGATGCACTTGCTGATCAGGTTGGGAAGACAACATCCACCACTCACCTGCTAACATGTGCCTTACATCTGAGCAAACAAGAGGCAATTCAGGAGTCAGGTGTTTGGCTCAGCATTAGAGCTTCTAGCACTGGGAATTTCCACCTAGCCAGGTGACAGATTTAATGCCTTTGTGTTCATCACATTGTCCAAACCATGTCATTGCATTCAATTTTTATTCCACACAGACAAAGTGCACCATATCCACTCCAGAGCAAAGGAGAACAAAGCCCTCATGTTGGAGAGCTGATAAATGGAACGGATGCATCTTTGACAGCGCCAGCATCTGGAGGCATTACTATTTTAATATTTACTTTGTCTGAAGCATTTTATTTTCACAGGATCACAGAATTATTGAGGCTGGAATAGACCTCTGAGAAATACAATTGTTTTCTCACCTCTACAAAAAAATTTGATGTAACAAACCATTTTTACAGATTCACTGCTAAGTATGTATTTCAGAATAGCAGATGACATTCAGAGATGAGCCTGGCCCCAGCAGTGGGAGCCCAGGCCCAACAGATAGGAAGGTAACAGATTCTACCTAAACACCACAACATAAAATGGGAAGGTGAATAGATGTGAAGATATAAAAGGTAGTAGTGATAGAATCCAGAGCCTTTCATCATTGCCATGTTGTGAAAAAAAAAAGTATTACAGGCCAGAAATTTCTTGAAGTTTCAGTTCCAAAGTTAATTCAAAGTTCAACCATGACTTTAGAAAGACTAATTTTAAAACTGTCCTCTCATGCAAAGTGAGGCAAATTGCAGCACAATGAAACAAACAACGAAGTCAGATTCCCCAAATGAATACATTTTGCTTGTGCTAAGGGATTTGTCAGACCCAAGACATCATATAGTGCCAAGAGCCTCAGATCTGCACAGAATACTAATAAGAGTTTACCATCATTTGAAGACCACTAGACTGGAATCAAAGCAAGGCTGCCTGTGGCCATTGTAAACACCTGAGCTAGCCAATATCCAGTGGCAATTCAGATGCTTAGGTTGAAGACTGATGACATAATTGTAATATACCAACAAGTGAAGCATATTGTAGGTAGTAAAGATTGAGTCACTGTTTCCCAAGCAGATTTTTTTTCCTTCTGCAAATAAGGAGGAAACAAGATAACATTTTCTTTGCACCCATGACAGGTATTACTAAACATGGCAAGGAGAGAAATCAAGATCCTAACATACCTTCTGGTCTGGAAATCTTCCCAATGACATCCTACTCCAGTGTTTTAGAATCCAACACAGGAGACAAGTGATAGCAGCCACTACAAATGTGCTGAAAGGACAGCAAGATGCAGTTTCCTTTACCACCAGTATGGATTAGTAACCAATATCAGGATGACCAGCAAGAACCCTGACAGGTTTTGTAACATGCAGATGATTGATGTCTAATATTCACTATTCATCTTCACTGGCAATTACGCAACACTAAATACAAGATAGTAACAAGGGAAGGGGAGATAAAACTTCTTTGCCCAAAAATATTCTGTCATCCTTACTTAATGGAGCCTCTTATTACATCAAGATATCACCTGCACTTAATAAGAATAATTGTGTTAAACTGTTTTTTAAAGTTACTTCCAAATTTTTGCATACAGAGACATAATTACTCCATCACCTCCCTCTCCTAGGAAACAAAAAGCCCTAAAACACATTTCCATTCTGGAGTACATCCTCTCTATTTAAAAGCGTCTCTCAGACAACTCCCATACACAACCTCTTTTCTGCAGTGGCAGCAATCTGTCTTCTCATGTTAGACAGTTTGAGGAATAACAATATTTTTATGTTTTTTTAATAAAAAAAAAACCAAACAAACAACTGAGGGGGCTGTGAAGGTGTTCTCTATCACTTTGCTAAAGACAGCAAAAGTTTTCCCTTTCACTGCACACTGAAAAATTCCTCAGTTAAGGGAGAAAGTATAGAGCATGAAGTCAAGCCAAACACATTTTAAACGTTACTCTAAGATTCAACAAGGCTGACTTCATAATACTTCAAAAGATAATTCATTTCTTAACTGGGTACACAGCCCTAGTTTGGAAGCACCCATGAGCACACATGGTTAATCTCAGCCCTTATTGCTTTTATTTGGTGTCTTTTATCTGTACCTTTGCTTTGGCTAGTTAAACTCCAAAGGTTTTGTATTAGGTTTTTTTCTATT
>VWZE01023140.1:447991-477162 GCA_013396675.1 Eubucco bourcierii
CCCCCCCTTTTTTTCACTCCTACTAAAGTAAAAGATGACAGGTAATAATATAATGTGTGGTAGAAGGAGAAATGCTGACAGACATTGTGTTACTTTGCTTCAATTAAGCTCTAATTACTTCTTCTCTTCAATTAGAAAAATCACATGAACCAATTATGCCAGATAATGTGTGCTTATCCTATTCAAACTGCACAATGGGTAAGGTCTATTCACATTGATTATCTTCAATTTATGCTTTTAGCCTCTTTTTTCCCTCTTCTGTCTGCATGGCCCATTACAGTTTTAAAGTGGAAGCTCTTAAGCAGTTCACAGTATTATGATATCATTCATAACAATTGTTATGTTTTGATGGAAGAATAATTTTGATGCCTTTGAATGCAGAGGGGGGAAAAAAACCTCTTTGGATTGAATGTATTCCAATTTTGCTATTTTTGTTAACAATATTCCCATGGCTTTTAAAATAAATATGATACAATGTGGTCTACTGTGAATGGACAGAGCTCAGTGAAACAGTTGGTTCTATGGGAACAAAGACAGATTTCAAAACCAAACAGAGGCTATTGAACACCAGAACTGCTCGCTCATTGTCAGCACAGAGGTATCAGTCCTGAAAGCCCTATCAGGCCTCTCATGAAGGACCTGAAGAGTGGGAAGCAATCAGCAAAATGACAAGTGTAAAACCCACAAGTAGAGAAGCCATAACAATGCTCTCTGTGCAAAACAGACACGGAGAAAATCTGATTCAAATCCTCACCAGTCTTAGTGAAAGCATGTTATTAAGGGTGTTGCCCAAATGGCTCTTAAAAACTTGTAGGCTTGGGGTATTGGCCATGCCTCAGTAAAGAAATGTTTCCCAATGTCCAATCTAAACTCTTTCTTACACAGCTTTGAACCATTCCTATGGGTCCTATCACTGGACCCCAGAGAGAAGATACTAGCACCTCCCTTCTCTAGTTTCCCTCCTTAGGAAACTGCAGAAAGCAATAAGGTCACCCCTCAGCCTTCTTTAAGCTAGACAAACCCAAGGTCTTTAGCCACTCCTCTCAGGACATGCTTTATGACACTGTTACCCACTCCTCTTCCTTTCCTGGGATGCATTCAAGGACTTTTAGATCCCTTTTAAATTGGAGGTCCCAGAACCACAGACAGCTCAGTGAGCACTGGAGAAAAATCAGTAATGTTTCTAAGATAAGAGACAAATCCAGAAGCATTTCTTGATATTCACAGGGAGAGGCCAGGGGCACAGCTTAGCTTAGGCACTTCTTAATGCGTATATTAAGGGAGGGTAATTCCCTTCTAGAAGTTTTCCAATATGTTAAAAAAAATCAGTAGGAATCAAAGACATTATTAAATAAAGTAACTTGGGATGACACAGTCACTGAAGTTTGATTCATTTTACTAAACCTCAGTCAAGGACACAAGGAATTAATGCTCTGATCTGTGAATGACAGATATAAACAGAGATAAGGTACAAAATTGCACTCTTCTTACATAAGTAATAAGTTTGGGAGGGCTCCTCAGTTGTGTGATGGCTACTCCCACACTAACACCACCTGCAATACTCAGTCAGGGTTTCCACCTGGTAATAGGTGGTGGAGATCCTGCAGGTCCCAGCACTTTTGAGATATCTGAGACTTTACAGATAGAGAGACCTGTAGTAGTGGGAGGTGTCCCTGCCTATGGTAGGGGCTTGGAACTAGATGATTTTTGACGTCACTTTCAACCTTATTGTTCTGTGATTCTATGTGTTCCCTAAAAAGAAGGCTGTGCAAGAACAGCATCACAGTATCACCAGGGTTGGAAGAGACCTCAAAGATCATCAAGTCCAACCCGTCACCACAGACCTCAAGACTAGACCATGGCACCAAGTGCCACGTCCAAAGTCATGCTGCAGTGAAACACAAACAGAGCAGAAGCTAAGGAGTTAAAGTTGTTTTCTGTAATATTCTGAACATGAAATGTGTATTTGTCAAAACGTAATTACAAAGACCTCTTTATGTTATGTGTTATAATGAGTGCCATAATGGAAGTTCGAACATCACAGGGGAAATAGTTACCTATGACAGGCAGAATCATTTTTCATTGAATTATAACTGAAAGATGTAAACAACTGAAGTATTTGCAGGATCCTCACTATTCTAAGAAGTTTCTACAGAGTTACACAGAGCTTAGGTAAGGCAAGCCTGAACTTTGGGTTGGCTTATAAGATTCTTTAACCAAAATGTTCTGGAAATCTCAGCTTCAGAATTTCCCCTTCCTCCATCCCACAAGTTTTTGAAGTCCAGATCTAGGTCCCACTAAAGTCAAGGTCTCTCAACCACCTGCTTTCTCTGACAGCATAAGGGAGAGCAGCCAAGTAACAAAAGTTTTCTCATAACATTTTTTTACACTAGTATAAATTAAAAAAAAAAAAAATTAAATATAAGATGCCAAGAGACTTCCACTCCATCTGCCAGATCAAAGACTGGAACAAGTTAAAATGAAGACCTAAACTTTTGGAAGCTGATTTGAGCAGAAGTATTTCTCTTCTGAATCTTCCTGCCACCATTCAAACCTCAGTAAAACTCACAAAGCTTCCCTGAAGGTTGAGAACACTCGTCTAGCATTTCTGAGTTATAAAAGTGACAAAGAAACACAAGTTAAATTTTTTAAGATGCTTTTTGCACTCAGAAAAACACACCAAAAATTGAACAGATTTCTTTTTGAAGGCCAGACTTATTTCTCAATGGCTCACACCTCTTCTGCATTTGATGGACATTAAACGTGGCAGCTCTTGTCAAGCTGACTGGAGTGGCTACAAACCTTTAAAACTGTTTGCATGGACTGAGGGTTGAATTGGTGAGATTGTTCCATATCTTTTTAGAACAAAGAGTCCATCACTGCACACAGTCATAAAAAGGATTCAGCTGGACGAGCCAATGAGTTTTGTCTGAGCTTGGACACCTCAGGTGGCAGAAGAGTACGGAAGGTCATTTGTGGTTTATAGAAAAGATGGCATAGTAGCCTTCCAGTATCTGAAGGGGGCCTACAGGAAGGTTGGGGAGGGACTATTGACAAGGTCTTGTAATGCCAGGACAAGGGGCAATGGGTTTAAACTGGCAAAAGGGAGATTGAAACTGTATGTTAAGAGGAAGTTCGTTCCAGTGAAGGTGGTGAGACACTGGCACAGGTTGCCCAGGGAAGTAGTGGCTGCTCCCTCCCTGGAGGTGTTCAAGGCCAGGTTGGAGGAGGCCTTGAGTGACCTGTACTAGTGGAAGGTGTCCCTGCCTATGGCAGGTGGTTGGAATTGGATGATCCTTGAGGTCCCTTCCAACCTTACCATTCTACGATTCTATGGTTGGAGCACATAGAACTGGTAAACTTGTTTCTCTCATGTAGTAGAAATAAACCACTAGAAGTAACAGCTTCCAGTTTCTATCATGATGCTGGCTTCTATCCAGAAGAGGAAATAGCTGTACCAACACTTCTGTGACTAGGTTACTTTATTTCTAAGGAAAAAGAAATCCTTCCCTCTAATCCAAAGGGCTGCATTAGTAGAGGGGTCATACAAAAAGGGCTTCTATTGAGTTCAGACAGGTTCTTAGCCTAACAGAACTGAAACTTCTCTATGCATCTCTTCAGCAGCAATACGTGCTCTCCAAATGGTAAAGGAGGAGGAGGGAAAGTAGAGAACTTGCCTATAGTTACAGTTACTGGGGGGCAGGTATGCTACAGTAAGAAACACAAGGCCAAGGATAGAAGGTATCAATTGAGCAAGCAAGAAGTTTTCATGCACACAAAAGAGAAAAGCTGGATTTTCTTTCAAACTGTATGTGTGCAAATTCATTGTCTCTGAGGTATTCATAACAGTTCAGAAGTGAAATGTAGTTTATGAGCATGAAGCATTCTCATGGCTGATTTAAGCTATTGTAAATTGCACTGCATTTACCCCTTATAAATACTACTTTAAAACAATTATGACCTATAAAGTAAATGCTTTTACTTGAAATGTTACTTTTTATAGCAGGCACTATACCTTTATCATTCGCCTCAAAAGTTTTAGAAACAGATTATAAGAAAGGCAGAACTGAAATATTTTGCCCATGAAAAAGAACTCAAGTATATGTCTCTGTCTAGATTATTAACCATTCTTGATAAAGGTGCAAAAGTTTTTGCATACAGATGGAAACACACACACACAGGTCAACAGGGACCAGACCCAGAAGCAGCAGGAGACAAAATATGCAAGTTTTATAGCATTTGTTGCCTAGTTTTCATATGAAAAATAATTTCAAAGACTTTGGGTTTGAAACTACAACTCCACTCAAAACAGTTATGCTGAAAGTCAGCTTTGAAATGGATTACTTGAAATTACTTTTAGCACTAAAAGGAAGATAGGTTGATGCAACTAACCTGGAGAAAAATAGGCTTTTCTAGGCAAACTCTGCAGCGATCATTCAATAAAATAAAGCAGCAGATTGGGTTTGGGGAACTTAAATATAAGAGTTATAATTATGGAACTGCATCAGGGATGAATACTGTGAATGCAATGGGTTTGCATTTTTAAACTCCTGTATAACTCTTGGGTGTACTTTGGTAGTTTTTCTGGCTACTCACCTATCTTATAAAACTAGCAGGAAGCTTGATAGAATTGAGGGGAAGGTGATGGTGGCAAAGGTTTCCTTCTCCCTAGATTTATATATTCTCAACTACTCTTTGCTAGCGCTGTTCTGAGCAACTTGCTCACTAATTTATGGGCTGTGTTCTATAAAACCTTTTGTAAACGCCCTGTATGTAATTCTTCCTGGGGAAAAAAAAAAAAACACAAAAACCCACAAAACTGAAAATTGAAGAACAGTTGCAGAAATTATGTTCAGAGCCAAAAATGACACATCAATTTAATAATTCTGCATGTTTCCCCTCATTCTTTCTCACTAAAGACATCTCAGACTGTCCACAGGGACAAATAGTGAAAAAGAAAGCATGTGCATCACTTCATCACTAAGCCAAATTAAATATCCCCTCCTGAAGAGTATTTTGGACCTCTGGCTTTCATTGCTGGAAAGGCTAAAAGGCTTGTTCTCCTTCTAGCCACCTTCTTAGAAAGGGGGAGGCACTGGTATAATCCACCCTCTCACCAAGGATTAGGTCTGATTCTTCCGTCTTGCACAGCAGCAAGGCAAAGGGAACAGAATCCAAAGGCCCTACTGGTGTTACCTTTCTTGCTTTCCATGTCCCTTTCAGCAACAGATGGGCTTCTCAGCTGGGTTACTGCCCTTTGTCTCTCAATTATTTTCCTTTCTTATCCTCCCCAAAAAGCAGTTGAAATTTAAGTACAAGGGAGGAAAAATGGACTGTTGGTAAAAGTGGAAAGGAAATAACAGTGTCTTTCTTTCATAATTATACCAATTCTAATGGATTAAAGCAGGTGCCACTGCAATACAACACTCATTCCATCTAAAGTATTATCAGTGCCTTTCAAAGCGGGGGAAAAAAAAACCCACAACCACCAAAAAAAGAGAGAGAATAAACGTTTTCAATTCCTGGGCATTTAGCCCAACCAGTCCTTAGTGTTATTGTAATGCGAGTAATAAATAATTATTCCCTCTCCACTGACTAAGAAAATGATTGTTCCCATTTCATAGTTGGAAAAAAAAAAAAAAAAAAAAAAAAAAAAAANCTCCTTGAGCCTGTCACGTGCTGCAGCCACAAGATCTCTTTACTTAAAGGAAAAAAAAAAAATTTACTTTCCCAGTTCCTTCAGATCTAGGGCATGCCACACAGTTAGTATTTGGAAGAAATTGTACCTAGATGCTCTCTGCCTGGACTAGCAAGGGAGTTCTGATACCTGGAGCAGAGATACCTCATTGTAGAAGACCAGAATCTCTCTTGCAGTGCTCCATGACTAGAAGTTTAAAAGACATGGAAATCAGAACACTCTATTACACGTGAAGTAACACTACATGGCTGAGGTTCTTCACTGTAGAAGGCAGGTTTGGAGCAACCCTAACCTTCTTCCCTGCATAAACTACAGTCTGAAGTCAACATCTAACTCAGATTTCAAAGTACTGTGGGTATGGTAGCAGCTGGGAGCCAACATGAGGGAGTGGGTAAACGAGCCAGAAGATAATGTTGAGAAGCAGCTATTAGTCTGGAAGCAGGGTTAAAATACCCTTAAATAACACCTTTCAAAAGGCACTTAGTATTTTGAAACTCAAAGTGAAGTTGAAAAGAATTTAAATGCATCAGATTTAGCACATAATGACTTCTGCTTGCTTGCTTTTTTTTTTTTTTTTTTTGAAGTGCATTTTGGGTCCACCACCTCAGTGGAAAATAAGAGACTAACAATACTGCCAATATGACATATCCCACAGAGACAGAAAAGAACATGCTGGGAACAGCTTGTCTCAGCACATCATGTACAGTAGAGAAGGTCATGTTGTACACCACGGCCACAGTTTTGGCCACATTGCCAGTAATCAGTACACTCCAAAGGCTCTGTGCCTCTCTTCACCGTTCACTGTCCCTTACCTATTTCAACCCGGTGTCTGCAATGCAAGCAATGACTGCCTCACTGAAATGCCACTGCCAAGCTTAGCATGGCAGAAAGGAACAGAACCCTCCCAATGGGCTCCCACTCACCTGTGCCTGCTGCGTTAAGTATCCCAGTGGGCACCATCTCCAAACCTGACACGCAGCAGGACATGCTCCACCTCAACCCTGACACCTTTGTTCTACCTTTAAGCCAGAGCTGAGGAACACAAAACTGTAGACACAGTATTTTGAGAAACAGCTTAATGGAAGTTATCAAGGGATGTGAATCCAACTTTATAAACAGATGCATGGACCAATTTGTGTTTAAGTCCAATTCCCAGAATGACATTATCTATGTAGTGTTAATTCTTTATTATTCAAAAGATTGCTAACCGTTCATATGTGCACAAATGTGTTCATGCTTCATTCATTCCAAGTCAATAATAATGGATTCTTACTATTGATTATACATGAGCCTTTTTGTCCCATCATAATGAAATTTTAATGTTGATGGTCCCCAAACTATTATTTCAACCTAATAACAGTGAGACTTGACGATTACCTCGCTCTGAAAATTGCAGATAGAACTAATAAGGTCATCCTTAATAACTTTTTGTTTACCTGACATTTGGTAATTTTATAGTTATTAGGTATTATTTTAAAGTCAGAGGAGTGTTTTACAAAGAAATGTTGTCTCCCCATGGAATAAAAAATGATTCTGCCAGGAGGAAGCCTTTCCCTTGCCTGCTCCCTGACCCCCAGTGTAGCATTTGCTGCCATTACCTTAGCCACTCAGATAAAGGAGAGAGGAATGCAGCTCCACAGTTGCAGTTCAAAAACATAATTACAAAAGGGAATAAAAGAGCAAGACTCTCTATCTCTTAAAAGAATCTGTAAGATGCAGTGTTTTTCTCTCACTGTACATATTGTGGGAATGTCCTCTGCAGTCATCAGCACCCCCTCAGTTCCAGGACAACTGACAGCTCCACAGCACCTCTGACACCACCAGATCACAACCACAGAGTCTCAGCTTTGGTCCCCGAACTGATCACTTCCCATTACAGAATCACAGAATGGTAAGGTTGGAAGGGACCTCAAAGATCATCCAGTTCCAATCCCCTGCCATAGGCAGGGACACCTCCCACTAGCACAGCTCACCCAAGGCCTCCCCCAACCTGGCCTTGAACANTACTCTAAGGTCTCCTCAAAAGCTGAAGAGTTGCAAACCTTATAGCCTGTCCTTATAGCAGAGCTGCTGCAGCCCTCTGAGCATCTTTGTGGCCTCCTTTGGATCTTCTCCAACAGTTCCATGTCCTTCCTGTGCTTGGGGCTCCAGAATTGCAGATAGCATTATCTGATGCTGCTCACTACCTGGCCTGTCATCTCACTCCGATCCTGCCATGATAGTAACAGTCTTCACTGCAGCAGCCCACTGCCATGAAATCCTCTCTCTTAGCAGTGCAATGACCCTGGACCAAATCTCCACTTCAGCTAAAAGCACTTTTCCCTCCAAAAGAGCATTATTCCTAATGGTTTTGACCTTTTAAAATTATCATTATTTATTTGAATGGCTGTGGATCGCCATCAGGCACAGGCTGTAGGCAAGGTGCTACTCCTTGAGGCATCGCTCCACACAACCTTCTAAAGCCAGCATTGCCCACGCACACAGTTCCCCTCAGGCAGCTTAGGGAATGCCTGTCCAGCCCCAAGAGATGGGCTTCCCTCCCAAGGAAGAGAGTAACAAGCAGTGGCCTTCTGGATACACACCATGTGGGAAGAAGCTTTCCAGCAAGATCACTGCAAGGTTTTGGCAGTGAATTTGAGCTGGCAAAATGGCTGACCGATTCAGAGGGGGAGAGCAGGAAGAGAAGCAACAGCTGTAGGAAATCTCCTAGTCCAGCCAGGTGTATATGTACTGAGCAAGCAAACAAATAGGATTTAAACTGATTAGATTCACATGCAAGCACTCTTCATGTCATCAGGCTATGTGTGTAAGCACTGAGACAATCTCATGTTAAGTATCTGCCCATGACTGTGTTTCCACAGATCACCCCAACTCACCCCTCACAGTTTGTGTCACGTGGTTTCACTATCAAAGAACTTGTGCATATGGACCTATCTATGCAGCAAGGAAAAAAAGTAAGTCCTGAAGAGTCTTTCAATTTAAGAAAGAGGTTATATACTATGGTGGGTTTTTTTAAAAGCTATTTGAGATAAATACTAGAGATATCAGGAGTGCAATTTCATGCAGAAGTACATATACTGAGACCCCATTTATGATACTTGAGTGACCAATAAAAATGAAAGGAGAGAACTGGTTAATTATGACTATTAGCGGTGCAAATGGAAAGAAGGAAATGCCATCATTTAAACAACACCAGTGCCATACAAGACAGAAAGTGACTTCCAACAGCAGCCATTAAACATGCACTGGCCAAAACACTCCTTATAGGAACCAGAGTACACCACACCAAATCCTACTCCAACTGTAATGAGAATAAAGTGCCTGAGAAGCAGCCTAATCAATAGCTCTGTTTTTCTACAGGCACACACTTTGCTAAGGCAGACTTCTAAGTAATGAAGAGATACTTAATACATTGCATTAAGGGTAAACACAACCACATTAGCAAACACACTTATACTCTCCTTAAAGATAAAATGCAATGATAGAAATCCTGTACACATTTAAAACTCAGGAGAACAAGTTTCCATCACATCAATTATATGAAGGGAAGTGCACTTCTGCTCTTAAAGTCCCTAATTAAAGGCTCACATATTACTGGATCAAATAAATGAGGTGGTTCCTGTTTCTTAAGAGTAGCCCAAAGTTTCAGCTATGTGAAATTTTTTTGCCTTCTAGATTACATAGGGAATTTGTAAAAGTTGCAAAACTATCTTAAACATCAATAGAGGTCCAGCCTGCTGGAGATGTACATCATCCCACTGCCTGCCCACACTGCACCCCCTCACTGCCTTGCAACATCTGCCCTAGCAAGCTCCAAACGCTGGGAGAACTTTATTTACATTTTGAACCTCCACATTCACACCTCCTGTAATGAGGAAAAAATTGATGCCACCTCCTTCCTTTTTTCTTCCTTCCCCCCCACTCCCCCGCCCCCCACCAAGGGAAGTGTGCATGCTCATGCCTTTGAGGTATGCTGTTAGCTTGTACCCACTTTTAAAATTCCCCTACATCATCTGGAAGTCCCACCTGTTACTGGTAAGCTTGAGAACCAGATTTTGGTCTCTCTCAGATTTTCTGGACATTTGTTTTCACTGCTGGCCTTTTCTGATACCTCTCCCTCTGTCTGTCGGTGCAAAGTCAGCCCTAGCAATTCTCCTATACCCTTCCGACCCTTCTGTGCCAGGTGTCATCCTGTCACAGCCCCTCTAATGTCTTAGCAACTCCTCTAAGCATTATTGACACCCTTCAAGAGCAACAGCCTCACAGATATATCAAATATATTGATATATAAGAAATCTCCAGCTCCACAAAAGCTCTATTAGGACACAACAATTCTCCTTCCAGCTGCCCTTGGAAACACCATTCCTTGATCCTCAGCATTCCTAGAACTTAGTTTCCTTCTTGGGAGGATGTCAAGACAAACCCTTTTGTGTTGCAATCTAAGTAACTGCAGCACCTGCTTAATATCAGATCTTTCAATTATCCTGTTAGAGAACCATTAATGTGTTATATTAGGCATTAGCAGTGCTGAGAAAATCTGCTGTTAGTGGTACTAAGAGAAAAAGCTGCTCAGCTTTCAGCTGGCCTTTTGCAGCATATATTATGGACCCCAGGTGGTGACATCACAGTAAGATTGTCCATTGGTTTACTTTACAGTTGGCCTGTTACATTGCATTTTAGTGATTTTTGAGAACAGTATTGTGAAAGGATAACAGAAGGACATGGCAATAAAACAAAGCATAACAGGAGCCAATGACTGGTGGCCTGGAGGGAGGACAAAATATTAGGCTGACGTCAAAAAGCATCAAACCTATGGATGAAACATTTTTAAGAAGTTGGGATAAAAGATATGTTAAGATGTTATTCTGTTGTTTTTTGTACCTTAACAAAAAGGGAAGATTCAAGCTACTGGGCTGAAAAGAAATAAACATGGCAGGCAGGAAGCATTTAGAGGGATTTGAACAAAAATAAAATAAGAGAAGAATAAAATGAAAAGCAGCTGTGGAAAAATAAGAAAAAACTCATCTTGGTCTGGATGAGTGGTTAGATAAACAAGTCAGACTGTGTCATTAAAATATAAATATTGAAGTGAAAGAATGTTTCAGGGTTCACACAATGGACTGGGATGTTCAATTTCTAGATCTGCCACAAACCTGCATGACCTTGGTCAAATCACACTCTAACATTCAGCTCCCGTCTTGCAAAATGGAGATGCTAATGCTTCCTTTCCAATTTACATTTAAATCATGAGACAGCTGTTGCAGTATATTCACATTCTACAACAGCAGCAGTTCTTTCACAGGCCACACTTCAGGTGGGATGTTTTTGGAGGAAACAGTGACTACCTAGACAGTGAGAAGAGATTCTAAGCATGCCCAGGAAGATGCAACACTAGATACTGGCTCAAAGGTGCCTGGGGCAGGGGGAAGATCATGAGATGACACAATGGAAACAGTGTCATTTTAACAGAAGGGGAGGAAAAATCCATTTCTGATCTCCCAAAAGCAAGTAAGAGATCCCACGTACCAGCTACTAGAGAGTTGTTATATGATGTCCCTTCCAAATGAAGTTCTACCAGACTTTTGTTTCCTTGGAAGCTACTTTTAGACAAGGCAAGGGCTGCCACTTGACTGCAGTGTTTTAGTTGTACTGAGACATAACCTTAAGAGGAACTGACAGGTAACAGAGCTGCACATCTCTTCACTCCTATGGAAGCACCAGCTCCACTAGCCTCCCAAGTTTCAGGATCCTCATTCCCCTCCATTCAGCACGAGCAAGTTTGCTGTTTTAACACATTTTATGAGCTTGCTAAAGCACATTCTTTAAATCTGGACAAATCCACCTCCACTCAGCACACCATTAACGTAGCCCTGCTTGCTGTAAAGCCTTGCTAGCTATTAAAGAAGATTCTAAGAAAAAGAAATCAGGCTCAGGAAGAACAGGTATCAAACTGCCTGTACTACTCCCAAACTGGCTGACAGTGTTATTTGCCAGCACAAATTATCTCTGAGTAGTTCTGCACATCTGCAATTTTCAGTACCCACTTNAAGAGACTGCCCACAGTTTGACATTTTTATGTTAAACTAACAGTCACATTACTTTTTCATTTTTAAAAGGTACTATTCTTGATCAGCGCCAACACACATATTATAGAGTGTCTTTCAAAGATGGCATTTAAATATTGCTAATGGAATTTCTCTGTAATCGGTCCCAGAGAGTTTAACTCTCTCGCACAGCAAAGCCTTCCCAGCATCTGCCAGCGACTCAAGTAACAGAAGATTCATAACTAACTCTCACTTCAGTTTTTGTAAACATGATAAAACAAGAAAGTGACTTTTCCAAAGAAAGCTTGTGAGTGGTGCACTGGTAAATCTCATCTGGAGATGAGCAGCGTTTGGGGAACCTCTGAAGCTTTTTCTGAAGATGGCAATTAAAATAACTCAAGCCCATTCGGATTTCTTCTCTGTTGTCAGGCTCTTGCCTTTGTCGACAGAGATAACTCTATTCTTAACCTTGCAACAGATGCATACTGCAGCACTAACAAAAGTGGGTTTGGGGCTTATGTTCTTTTCCTCTCACTTTTCAAAAATAATCTTCTTATTACCCACTATTGAAGTGAATATGTTATTGAAATAAATTCTGGACAAGGACAGGTTGGTGGGTTTTATTATAGCAAACAGCCAACCAGCTTCATTTAATCTGCTTTTACTCAAGAAAAGATGAATATTTTTAACACTTCAAGAATCTGTTGGCCTAGTTTGCATAAAATAGGAGACCACTGGCCTCTTTTGGAGCAAACGTTGCTCTAGCAGGTCACAGACTGGTGCGACACAGCTGGTTGTACCTGTTGCAAGGAGGGACTTAAGCATTCCCCTGGTAAACTCTCTCATACATTTCCCAGGGTAGCACAGTTGCCTTGATAAATATTGGTGAGTTGGACCTGTGCAATAGACAGCAAATCTGCTGTCAGTGCAGAATGCAAGTTTTAAATCCAGGGCAAATTTATACATTGACTTGTTCCAATCATTTTGTATGAAAGTCAAACTGCCTTACCAAGAAGTTCCCAGGTTGAAGTTAATAGAAAGCTGAACACCTGCATGGAGTGTGTCCTCACAAACTAGATGAGCTCTCTCTGTCTTTTGCCTGCAGTGACTACATTAGGTAAAGAGGAAGAAACTCTTTCATCTATTAGGAAATTTACTTACAATGCCTTGCAAACTGTGTTGACTCAACAACATCCAGCCCTTAAGAACATCTGTCACATCCAACCCAACTTCAGGGCTTCCCCCCACTCTTACATTGAGGTCTTAGCCTCTTTTTCTTATTTAACATCACGGACTCAGTAGAACATTCCATATCAGTGGTGTATACTGTATACAGGATAAACGGGTCAAAACAGCACTTAAAAGTTTGCCTCTTGGCTTCATCAAAAATAAGAATCAAAGAATTATTTAGGTTGGAAGTGACCTTAGAAAATCTGGCCTAAGTCACCCTGCTTCCCAAAACAACAACTACTTTGTTCTTTCAATGATCACTATAAATGTAAATAAGTGTTAATTTTCTATGCACTTCTCATGACCTCTTAAGAAAACTAATCTGGTTTCAGTTTCATGTACTTATCCTCAGTGCTTTTTTTCCTTTCTCTGAATGCTTTCACTTTATGACTTACCTAATACTTCAAGTGGGAACTCTTCACTAAGAATAATCTCTTCCTAAACACAAACAGCAGCATGCAGCAACTGATGAGCCAGAGTGCTTCTGATGTTTCTGCAGTTATTTTTCTGCTCATCACTTCAGACACATCTCAGTGCTTTCAATATTGTCCTGTTTTTGTTCTACAGGATCCTGTAGGTTGTGCTTTACAGAGATAACATGAGCCAGTGGCAACACTGTCTGTAATCTCCTTGTACCTGACATTACAGCTTATCAAGTCACAATCCCAGATAGCCAAACAGGTCAGACCCCACAGGCAGGGGGAGGCAGCCAGCTAGCAAGTACATAACACTTGATTCCACAGAGGCATTTTGAAGTGCAGTTTAAAGTCACTGCAGTCCAGTTCTCAATACTGACCACATCTTTAGAAGATTTCACAAGCACCAGCTGAAGTCAGCCTCTTTCTTCAGCTGGTGGCTTTTGGTGTTGCATGTCTCAGACAGTTACCTCTGCAAAGTTGGCTGAGATGAACCATCAGTCAGCACAAAGCCATTCTCCAGATAAGCATAGTCCTCTCTGGGACCAGCTCATGCTCGAAGCATCTACACTTCTTAAGACTTAAAGAACATCTTCCAAATTTCACTGAAGCTTTCTGTGCTAACCCAAGTTTGTTTCAGAGCAATTCTCCCCCTTTTGTTTCACTTTCATTCTGTCTCCCTCAGCAGAATTGGGTTTGCAATAGAAGAAGAGTTATACAAAATGAAATAAATAAACACAGTAAACAGGATTAAAGCTTTGCTATACCAGATTATCTAAAATGTCAGCAACAGAACACACAACCAATCTCTTGAGGAAAAAAAACAAAGGAATTGAGAGCATAGGGAGCTGACAAGGTTTTCTCATGCACATCAAGTTACAGATAGGTGAAAGTAAATGGAAAAAAAAAAAAGGAACTAAATTGTTTTTTCTACCATAAATTATCATCTTTCAAGTTGTCATCTTTTCTAACACCACTGGCTGGCTTTCACCAAGTCAGGAATTCCAATTCTTTTAAGTGCTCCTACTCAATGGTTTGTCCATCAGATTGCTCCTCAGATACAAATAAATTTGGTTTATGGAATTTCAAGTACATCTGAATATCCTGGGTCAACTGAAAACACCACCTTTAGAGCTACATGCCACCCGAGGGAGAACACAGAATTAACAAACAATAAAAATCACAACTGAAGTGCACACAGATGCATCCTTTGCTAAAACAGGGATATGCCATTTCTTTTGCCACTTGGATTTACCTCATTCACAGGAGGACAAATAAAATTTACCAAAGCCAGAAGGTAGTCAGAGCCTGACTGAAAGCCCACAGAACTCGTAGAAGTGTTAAGAACCTACAGCTAAACTGCTCCCTGGCTAGCACTGTCATATTAGTTCCAGAAATACTGCCAATATTGTGTCATTCCCACAGGAAAACTAATGGAGAGCTATTCAAAATGAGAATCCTTCCTGCAGGTGGGAAGGTATTTCTTCAATTTCAGGGTTAATTGCATCTTGGCTGTGACCTGGAGCACCCTTGTTATTTAAGTCTACAGCCTCCCAGGAGCACAGAAATCATGCTAAGTTATAGTGCATTTATACTCTGCGAAACGACTGCTAGATGCCAGCGTTCAAACTATTGTGCTCTTATTCGTGACATAAAGAGCACTTGAAAACAAGTTTCTTTCTTTTTCAAGCACAAAAAGATTGTTCACTGACTCACTTGAGCTCTTTTCCTCCCCTCACAATTTCCCCTGAGTTGCAAGGCTTTTCAACCACTTAGAACCATGAGTCGATCATTCAAAAGGACAGCTCCTAGAGCCAGGGACCACATCCTGCTCTCAGTTACACCCAGACATCACTCAAGTTGTGCCAGGTTTCTTCAGCTTCACTTGTGAACCAGAGTGCAGAGCATAGATGTGGGGGGACTAAGCCCACTCAATAGAACAGACCACCCGTGCTTTAATTATTATTAATAATTCTTTATTGATTCTTTTGCTAATATTAGCTGTTGGCACAGCCATCACAGCATGAATGAAGAAGAGGGAAGGTAATGGAAATTAAATTATAGCCTTCTACCAGGCAGAGATACCTGTGCTGTTATTATTCATGCACTCCAAAGTAACCTTGTGGTCAAAGACATGAAATGTTTCAGTTTACACAACCTGTAACTTACCGAAGGAAACCTGAGGTGATCCTTTTCCCTCCTCTTTCTACCGCAGTAACTGGCCTCCACTTTTGTAGTTTACAGGTCTGAAGCAACAATCTAAGCTCAGCTGTTTCCTTCCTTCTACTCAGAGGACTCTCTGTACTTTTCAGCATTTTAATACTTAGTTATAAAAAGCATTTCTGATTGCAAAGCTAGCCTCATTTCTTTAAATCAATACCCTAATGTCTCACTGAATCTGCTGGCAGAGCCCGGGAAAACAATCATTTCTAGCGAGTTGCTCCACTCTCCCAGTCAGCCCGAACCGAGGATGTTAATATCGAAACCTAATTGCAACCACTTAGAGCCAGCCACCACTGAAAAGTCTCCTGCAGGTCCTGCCGAGTCAGCAGGGTCCTGCTGTGCCAAACCCCACACTGCAATGGACCTTCCCTGCAGCGTTGGCAGCGCACAGGGCCTGTAGGAAGGAGCCCTGTACTCTGCAATGATATCTACTTTATATGTTAATTCTGTCACAAGAGCAGCCTGGCACAGAAACTGTGGTCTGGGTTCTAACTCCAGCAAGAATTTAAACAACAACAAAAAGACACAATGCAGCAAGACTTGCTGGTTGCCAGCTCAGTGAACCAAAGCAAATCTATGTCATAGTAATTATATTTACACTGTAAATCTAGGCAATAGCTCTTCAGGTGGTATAAATTGGCAGTATCTCATTACAATCAAGGAAGCCTTATTGATTTACGTGAGCTAAGGCTCTTGTATGAATTTCCTATCAGTTACCAACCTAAAGCTACCTCCAGACCTGAATCGACCCATGAAGAGTACACTTCTGGAATGTCTATAATTTCTCTTCACTCTGTAATTTTTATTACTAAGTGCTGAAAGTTTGGCCTATGGCATTCAATTTATGACGACTAAAATGTGTGCTAGGAACAGGTGACCATAACTCCAGGTCTCTTCACAGCACCAGCCTTAAAGCAGTAAATTACATGATTTCAGGCAAGGCTCTGTCAATGATTCCTATTTAAATGTTGGATTTTCAGGAATATGAAAACTGTCCACAAGTTTTCCTTGATACTGGAGCTTCGTTTGCAAGCCCAAGGCTGGCATGTAGCTATTTTAAGAAAACAATGGTTTTCATATGCTCCCATCCAAGCAGGCAGTAGCCTGTCAAACTTTTTCTTTTTTGTTCTTCTAGGAACTAAGAGCAGCTGAGACCTGGAAGTCAGTCACATGGCCACTGGGCATTCCATAACCCATACCTAAACTATTCAGCTACTGGAACAGAAAACAAACCATCAGCACCTGGATGATACTTTCTCAAGTCAAAATCTCCCCAGGCTAAGCTCATGAGCCAGAGGTAGTGCTCCACTACTCCAAGTAGCACGTTAGAGATGCAGCTTTCCTGGGTGGCTCATTTGCTGCACACATAGAGCTTGTGCATGTATCAACAGATTATTTTCTCTCCTAAAAATACATCCTGAAATAGTCACTTTAAATGCTTATACTACCAGACTGTGTACATGTACCCAGGGCAGAAGACATCCTTCTACTTTAGTGTACCCTGCTAATCACATGCCATCTGGTAATATATTATGTATTCAAAGATACACATAATATATCAAAACACATACTATGGGCATATTACAGTGTGAGGAAAGAAGGAATATATCAGATGTAGTCACACAAGTGTAAATAACTTCTCATCCAAAAGAGCAGAACAGCTTTAAGGTACAATGACATTTTGAAAGATCTGCATTATATCCAGAAATGAGATTTTTTTTTTTTTTAATGAGTCTGAGCACTCAGTGATGCATTAATTAAAGACTTCATCTGATACCCATAAAAGTAATTGGAAAGACCTGCTGACTTCACCCAGCTCTGAATCAGGCCAAGTAGTACATTAATTGAGGGTGAGTTTACATCTGCAGCAAGCTGAAATTAGTTCTCAGGACAGTAAATCATGGTCTCAGGCATTAAATACTAATGTACAGTTAATTTTACTTCTTGAAAGATCTAAGCTAAAGAAGCATGCATTTCAAAGCTACTCAATACTCAGTGTTTTACTACTTAGAAACAGAAAAGCTATACTATACTGGTAGATTTCAACTACACACATAAGCATGCAGTGGTCTTGACAGACAAATGTAGAAGTTAAATAGCTAAAGAATTAAAAGCAGTACCAGTTGGCCTATTCCTAAAAACAAACCAAACACCACACACACCCCCAAACCCAATCAACACAAAAACCAAACCAGACATTTTGTTTTGTTTAACTCTGCTCTACAGTAAAGACATTTAACTCCTGACTCCTTTGAGATTCTCACTGTGGGGTTGGACAGACACTCAATTCTCTTCCACTGCTGTACCTTCTGCTGATCCCAGCAGATCTTCATTAATATGCAAAGGACAGTATTTATTCAGCTGTGTAGGATTTTGTTTTCAATTCCATTTTCACTGCCACTTGTTTCATCTCTTATTCAAAGAGAAGACCGTTTCATGCTTACATATAAATACAGTATAACAACTTACAAAAGTCACATAACACTCCAATAGCACAAAGCAGAAAGGAAGCTGTTTGAAGGTCTTTTAAGAGAGATAGAGTAAAGGATACTGAACTGAGCAACTCCAGGGGCATCTAGGGGACAAGAGGAAATGGGCCACTTCTCACTGAAATCTCAGATTTAGGTTTGCATTTCTTCTGACTTTGCAGATTGCTCTGACATTCATTGGCACATACAGCAAAAAAAGATCCTCAAAAAACCCACACTGACTTCTGTAAGGTAGACAGAAGTATTGGCAAGGACAGAGACAAGTATCAGTAAGTTCTGATCACAGAAAACAGCATGAAAGAAATATACAGCACACTGGAAAACTTTATTTCCCAGGCATTCAGTTTCAGCTGTCTTGTTGGGAGGTTTTAAGAGTCAACAGGATTAGTGGTGCCCAATCAAGTTTATAAGTCCTCCTTGGACAGTGCAGAGAGAGCTGATTTCAGCAGTGTCTGAGCAGTCCTCAGATCTGTCCCTTTTCAAATTTCTCATGCTGGCCTTCAAGCATTTTAAAATCACTGTCACTTCAAACACCACAGCCCCATTTCATTTACATTGCAGCTAATTACTTACAGCAGAGTTAACTCATTTCATGCACACACCAACAATCCACACAAATGCTGTCTGCAATTGCAGCGCCAAGGGTTAGAGATCACCAATTAGACCATCACCACATTGTTGTAAAGAACAGAAGAGATCAGAGACCACAACTATCCTGCTTTACTTGGGTGACAGTGGACTGATCCAACTGCATCCTTTTATCCCTTCCTTTTATGTCTATTGCTTTTCACAGGTTCAGTTTCAGCTAACGGATGAGTGATAGGGATGCAGTGTCCTTAACAGACAAACCTTTGAATGGACATGACTAGCGTGTATTGGATTTTCAAGGCAGGGACTGCACTATTGCAGTGCTAATTCCCTCCTCCCCTTCCCAAGCCCATCTGCCTTCTTACCTGTCCATAATCTGCAGACCCAGTTGCTCAGAGATCAAGTTTTGATTCCTGTATATGCCAGATTTCAGCATCTCTAACTACAAGTGAGACACTCCTACACTCTGCAGGTTGCTGGCTTCTCAGTAATTACTGCTCCATCATTGTCCCTAAGGGGGAAGAAAGGTCTGCTCTTGCCCCATTACCAGCTGTCTTCTGATATTACTGCAACTCCTGTCTCCCTCAAGGTATTCTTGCTACTGTTGACCCTGTATTTTCTGATATAATTTGTGATCTTTCTCATATCAAAGAGATCACAGACATGGATTTGTACATACAGCTCACTCATCTCTAGCCCAGGTCTCTGACTTCTGTTGATGCTGCCAGAGCCTGAAGTCTGTTTCTACCCTCCGGACTCCTCTATATGCTGCACATCTTCCATGAACCTTTGCCCAAATACATTTTCCTGCAACTTTAGCCTCATTGTCACAGCTTAAAATATTCAATGCATTGTGTTCAGAGCATGCAGCATCCTTTCTAGAGCACACTGGAGCCCAGATGCCCTTTGAACTCAGTTTCTTACATTAGCTCCATTTCCAATTCCCCACCCAGGGGAAAAAAAAAAAGTTTGCCACCTCTGATCCAAGATAAGAAATGCAGGCAATTTCTTTCTCATTTAAAAGTGTCATTTCCTTACTCCCAGTTTTCTATTATCCCCACAGTTCATTCTTAGGAGACTGCCACCGTGCTAGGGATAGTGGATCCCAAAACCTGAACACAGGTCTGTCTTGGTAGCACTGCATGACAGCAAACATCAGTGTAGGAGTGCCAGTCATGCAGGCTATTTACATGGGGGCCTCATAAAAGCCCAGATGTTTTTCTAGTTTCTACTTTGGAACAGTGCAGACACAGCTATATTTTAATCCTAAATTAAGTCTACTCTTAGCTAAGGTCAGTCTTTCAATCTCATCTCTGCACTAAGAATCAGCACAGGCACTGAGTTCAGCTTAAGCCTTCTGCCTCAAACTCCAGTAGTGTGCAGACCTTGGGCACAAGGGCAAGTTTTTCTCATTAACACAATTAGGACATTTCATTCATTATTTCAAAAGTTTGTTGGTTTGGGTTTTTTTAATTATCCCGGTGCATCAACTTCAATGATCCTGTCTTGTGGTAACTATCTCCAGTCTTCTCTAATCTTCCTTCTAATCTCTGGCCTCTAGCCATCTATTTGCACAATCACAGGCTTTCAAGCCAGGTCTACCTAGATACAGAGGTGAAGGGAAGGGAATGAAATGAGATAGCTTTTCACTAAGCATGTTGCACCAGGCACTTCGTCTCACCCTGTCATTTCTTCCTATTGCAGTATATTGTGCTCTACGTTTTTTAATACATGCATATGAGAAAGTCTGAGTGCAATCCAGCAGGAAGTCTGTTGACTGGCCAAGAGGCACTGTTTGTTTTACTGTTGGCTTCTACTGATGGGCACAAAATGCAGATGCAGTCTTGCACCTAGGTCGATAGATCTTGTAACGTAGTAAGTGTGCTTTGAGATATATTTGTTACTACAGGAGGTTGGGGGTACAGCTAAAAGAAAGTAAGAAGGGAATGCAGCAGTTTCCCTTCAAACTACTTTACCCCTACTTTTCTTGAAACAACTTATTCTTTATGAAAAGGAGCATTTCTCTCAGTCATGTGCTGTTCACAAGTGTGTGATTTGGTCACCCACACTTTATGAAGTTGTTCTTGCAAGTTTTTTCAGAGGTGAATGTTTCAGGCTATTACAAAATTATTAAAGCTCAGGTTTTAAAACTGATTTAAAGGAAAAAGAGCAAGGTACTAACTCATCCCCAGCAGTATCATATTTCTTGTCCCTTTGGAAAAGAAAGTGAACTGAACCGCATTAAGCTGGTGGACTAACTTTCATGGAACCCTCATGTTTCCAAGCATTTATTAAGCAGCTTGGCTTTGCTCTTCACAGTGAACACAGGTCTCCCAAATCTACCGGCCGAAGCAGAGCACAGACTGTTGCACAACTGGTTAGAGAAAGCTGCCCAATTCATAAATAGAACAGTATTTGAAACAGCTCAAATGAGGGATTTACAATAGAGAGTTGCTTCAAGACCAAAAGGTAAATGCACTGTAGGTATAAAGCTACACAAGTGTTACCAAAACCTGAAAGGAACAAATTTGGTGAAGGTCCTGGATGTGCAAGAGTCTGCAAATATCTCCACACAAGAAAAGGAAGTGAAAAGGAAGGTGACAGTATAGAATCATAGAATGGTAAGGTTGGAAGGGACCTCAAAGATCATCTAGTTCCAACCCCCTGCCATAGTCACGGACACCTCCCACTAGTACAGGTCACTCAAGGCCTCACCCATCTATGTCTACTGTCCAATGACACACATCAGGAAATTGGCAGTCTATATATTCGCATGAAATGTCTTGCATGGTGAAACCCTGATCTTGACCACAAATTCTAGATACTGCAAAGGTGTGAAGTTCTTTGCAGTGAGGGTGGTGAGGCACTGGAACAGGTTGCCCAGGGAGGTTGTGGATGTTCCCTCCCTGCAGGTGTTCAAGGCCTTGAGTGATCTGTACTAGTGGGAGGTGTCCCTGCCTATGGCAGGAGGTAGGAACTAGATGATCCTTGAGGTCCTTTCCAACCTTACATTCTATGATTCTATGAGATAATAGCTAATAACCTCTTAAAGGATTAGCAGCAGACTCAATTTCTTCAGTATAAGGAAAATGCATCACCTTATTCTAAGTTATGCAGGCTTATTTCCTGAAAATAAATACACACACACTACTTCAAAAGCTAGAAATATTTCACAACTATGAGCCATACTTTCCAAGAGCTAATTAAATTGCTCCAGGACTGCAGGTTGCCTAATGCTAGAAAAAAAGGAAATAGCAACCATGATGGTAAGAGGATCACACCAAACGCTAATGTAGTGAGACCCGTAGAGAAGTCTACCCAATTTTCCATCTGCAATACCAAGTCACTGCATATAAATTCTTCACTCAGCGCAGGCAGTATGCATTTAGTCCAATTCCTTGAGAACTCAGACCCTTATCTGTATGCAAGCTGCTTTTGTTCTGAGTCTTTCTTCATGTTCTCCCTCTCTTCTTAATTAACAGAAAACAGTTATGAATATTAAAGAAGAAATCAGCAACAGCGTAAATAATTTCTGGGTGTTTGTAGATTCCAAATTTAGTTTTTAATTAACCCCCACTGGTTTCAAAAAAACAGTTGAGAAAAAGATATCCTTTCAAAATTTCCCTTGTGTTTAAAGAAGGGAAAAGAAAGAAGGTAAGGCCATAAAATGGAAGTTTGGCATCACAGACAGTAGCATCATGTGAAGATGTTAACTCTGGCAATACTCCTCCTTCACTTAGCTTGGTTTCAACAAGACTCAGAGACTGCCTCCTTCATTTAACAAGCAAAGTACAGGGAGAGCTGGCCAAACACTGTGTACATATGATAACACAGGTCCACCTTCTACACAAAGTGTCCAACTCTGACCCCTGTTAGATAAAACCAGAACATAAGAAATAGTCAACCTCAGAGATCAGCTGAATCCCACATTGTTATCCCTGAGCACAGCTAATATCAGATGCTTTTGAGGAAGATGCTAAAAGCCCTGATGCAGTTGTTACAGAATCTACCGCCTCATGGGTACGTCCCTTTGTCATCCAAGTCCTATGGCCTTAAGGACTTGGTTTTGATTTGTATAATTGTTCTCACCACTAATCTGTATGCCCTTGCTAAGCATTTAAACATCTAGTCTTAGAGCAGACCTGGCCAGCCTGTCCTCCTTCAACTCTCCTCAGCAATCAAGGTCACAGAACAGGCTTTTCTGGAAAGGAAATTCCTTACCTACTTTTAAATGGGCTACTTTTCCAGTGTTTTGCCATTAATGTGAAACTGCACGTTCTGAAATGAATCACTGCCACATAGGCAGGTAAGCATCTTTCTATCATATCAGTAAGAGTAATTTACCTCCATTTACACTTCCTGAAAAGATACAAGGAAGGAAACATTCCCTTACCACCTACCCATGTGCAGCAAGCCCTGCTGAGCCAAAGGGGTTCTGCACGTGAGACAACCTGAAGACAGACACTCCAAGAAATGTAATTTAAAAATGCCTCAGGAAAGCTTTAAATTGCACTTCCCAGTGCATGCAATGGGGTAGATCAGCTTCTCCCTTGTGCATAACACCCATTAGCGTTAATTTGAGCTATCCGTGTTCACAGGGAGGAGAACACAGCCTGGTGCTGCTGAAAGAATCCCTTGGTTTCTCACCAACACTACTTTATCCCCTCTGCTTCTTCACATGGCCCCTGGGCACACGTGTACTGGAGAAATGTTCCATGTTCTGCAGTTAGCCTGAAAGCTGCACCACAGGCAGAGATTTCTAATACAGCAACCAAAAAGGTACCGTCAGACCAACTGACAGACACTGATGGCCCCTGTGACCTCTGCAAAAGCTGATTGACTATATGCTTGCATAAAGAAGATACAGAGAAAAAGCTATTGCACGTGCAATATGAATTTTAGGTACAAATGTTGAGGTCTTATTTAGGAAAAGTACAATCAAGACTAAACCCCTCTGAAGACAGCAAACAACGAGCAATGCAAATGCTGTAACTCCCAGAGAATTACCAGCCACACTGAAGCTACCTTGCTGCTCGTGCAAGGCAACACTGAAAGCCTATTTTATCACACCCAAAGTGGAGAGGAACACAGAGGAACAGTCTTCCATTGGAATATAGCTCTGTGCAATACTTAAGGTGCACCAGAAGGACTCCAGTCAGCTCATCACAACAGGGCAGAGGACCAAGAGCTGGGGCCAGGCCTGGCAGAGGCCATTCACCATGACATTTACCAGTGTAACAACACTATTAAGACAACACACCTTCTCTCACACCAAAAAGCCTCTGCAGAGTGAAGTGGATGTCCTAAGTAGAAGCACCACATACCCAATGGGTGCAAGTTTTTGCCATTGGGATTCACTGGCCGACAACAGGTTTGGCCCAGGCAAGCAGTACAAGCTCTTTTGCATCAGCAGCGGCAGATGGAGAAGAGAGAGTGAGATCAGGAAGGCAGACAGTCATGAATGTTGATCTGGGCTCACACACACCTCTCACCACCAGCTGCACAACTCTGCCTTGCCATGGATCTGGCTGATGATGCCTGCTCAGGAGCTGGACAGGCAGCAAGAACTCGGTGGCAGATGCTCAGCATAAGGAGCCTTGCCATGGCTGAGTAACAGCTGCAGTTTGGTAAGTCACCTTTCCACACAGGCTGATTCTCACACTAGCTAGGCCATTAGCAACCTTCAATCCCTACACATTAGACGTTAATCCTGCCTGAGGCAGCATTAACTTACACATTAGCTGGTTTGTGTAGCATCCACAGTGCTGGAAGAAGTGCCACCTAGTACAAATATTTTCCCACATGACTGCAGTCACTTACCCAATTACTACATTCTCTGCTCTCTTATGAGGTAAAGCAGCACATCTCTTCAAGAGGTTGGAATTATCATGGCAATATCCCACAAAGGTGCTTTTCTCCTGTGTACACAAACTTTGAGCCTGACTTTGGGGTGTCTCCACCAACACAATCATTTGGTGGTGCATGAAGAGAGAGCAATGTGGTGCACCCAGGTTGCTGTGGACCAAACAGTAAAAACTTGTGATGTCCTTATGAAAAGCCCTCCATGCAGTTTGCTATTAGCCATGGGGTCACTGTAAAGGTGCTCTGCATTTGCAGATCAAAGCATCCTGAATTTCAGGACAAGTGATGATTTATTTAAAAATGCATACTGAGTGCCTAATTTATAAACTATTTATAACCCAGAAAGGGAACAGAAGCTCTACTGCTTTACTTACAGAGTCCCCACTCAAAAACTGCAAAACAAGTGTTTTAAGAACAAGCTGGTTTGATTCTCAACTTTTGTATATCAAGCAGCTTCACTGGTTCTAGTTCTATATGCACAAATCCTTCTGTATTTATGAATAATAAACACTTTTTTCCCCAGATAGTCAGAAGGTGATTACATATCTTTCTGTCACCTAAAAAAAAATATTTCATAAAGACACTCACTTGAAATAGTTATACCAACAGCCTGTTAAATTGCATGTTCAGATATCACTTACAGAAACATCACAGGACAAAAAGCATTTATAGAAATTAATGCAAGATAGTCACCAGAATAAGAAAACCAAAATTGTTGTAAATAGGTTTCTGAAAGGGTTTCACAGGAAAGTTGCTAATGAAATCCTTGGAGAGACTCAGCAATTGTTAGTTCAACAATTCAATTCGGGATCTTTTTTCTTTTTCTTCACCCCCAGCCCTCTTTTCACATTTTCAGATGCTCCCCAAGGTGCCTGTGCTGTGAAAGTACCTTTACTATAAGACAAGTTCAAACAAAACTTAAAAGAAAATGTATTTTATGTCATTTTGATAGGGTGAGGTTGTCACCTTATTGTTCAGTAACATCCCCAGCAGATCAACTGCTAAAGAACCAAGCAGATGTTAAGCTGAAACAAAGTGACCCAAGTCAAGGTGATAAAGCACTGCTTCCCTCTTCAGTAAGTGTCCTCTGACCTGACCATCCACTCATTGGAAGTTTGTAAAATCCTTTTTGCATGCAACATAATCCCCAACTAAACAGGATACCTCCATCCAAGGTTTAATACTGCAAAAAAATTGGTTTTCTTCCCCCAAGGCCATTTGCCATGCTGCTGCTTTTACTTCAAAGCAATCAAAACCCAAAACAGGGACACCAGAGGAGAATACGCCACTAGACCACAGCACCAGGGCAAGACCCTTCCAACGTGTCTGATTGCTCAATCACCAAGGGCCAAAGTTCCTTCATCAGCAGGGCTGCCACCACTCCCCTCAGCAGGTCCTTGTACATTCTGATTGCCCTAAGGGACAGGATTTCTCCTGTGCCTCTGTAATTCTATCTTTCTTTTAACCTGTCTCATTACAAGCAGACTGGTTGATATTTCAGCTGAGAATAACAGAATTAGGCACCTTGTACAACTCTTCACTGTGATCTATGCACTGCTGAACAGTAACAGTATCCTATAGCAAGGTAAGTACAGTCCATCCATCCTACAAAGTGCTCAGAGCCACTGGGATAATCTACTGCACTTTCAAGCTTAAGAGCACTGCCACGTGTTGATGCCTTGCAATTTGATGGGATTTCCGTTCATTAGTAGTAATAAAAGAACCACTTTTTGTTCATTAAATTATTCTAAGTGACAGAAGGGAAAAATACCCTTTCTTAAGACAAGCATATGCACAGCTGCACTTTTTTTATTCCCCCTCTGTAGTCAGGATCACCCCTCTCAGGACATTAATATTGCAATAGAGGATGTAGATGGCTTTTTCATTCTTAATTGGTACTTTTTAAAAAGCCTCTCTACTGAAAATACTGATTGATTTGGTGCTTAAATGAACTTATTCATTGTAACTGCAAATATCTTGAATACTAAATAGCTCAAAATAACTTGTCATAATAAAGAGAGACTCTCTACCTAGAAAAAAGTGCTACTAAAATTAAAACTTGTTTCATAGCTCTTTCATAGTGTCACTGAATAAATAACATTATGAAGAAAAGCTGAAATAAACCTGCCATAATTGTCCTTCATTTTTGTTGGCTGCCAGCTTTAAGGGGTCAAAAATTATGAAACTGCTAGATAATATCATTAATGATAACAAAATTGTGTCTATGGCATTTTCCTTTCATTTTCTGAGTCTTTTCAGATTCTGTATTAGCAGTATTTTCTCTCCATCTACAAGACCTAGTATGTGAGTGGGTTAAAAAAATAATAATAATTGTGTAACAATGACCAAGTGCAGACAATTCTGGCCAGAATTGCATTATCTAAGACAAAAAGGGAAAAAAAAAAGAGTGAGAGTTTAGAGTTGGTTACATTTCTACTTTTTCCTTCCCTCAGTTGAGAGTGTTTTTTTCAATCAGCCATTACAGGTGTGCATGAGGGCTGCTACCAGGTGTTGCAACAACGAAAATCACATGCACGTGAAAGGTTCTGATGACTGGAGGCATGCAGAGCAAGATTTTCTTTCCTCTTTAGTGTACCTCAGTAGTCTTCAAAACAGAAAAGGGACACCTCATCTCTATCAGAGACTGTGAACATTGCTATACCAAATAATCTGCACAAAGCTTAACAGTAGTACCAACACAAGAAACCTGCAGAGGAGCTAGAAAACCACATTGGTTGGCATTGGGTTTGGTTAAAACACACAGAAACATCAACACAGGCACCTTCGAATTTGAGCAAAAGAAGGAACATTCAAAAGTTACCTGCGGGTGAGCTTCACTGCCTGGCGGGGTGCCGAGTGTCCTGCAGACGTCGGGGGCCACAGGCAGGGACAAAGTTAAAACTGCCCAGGTGAGGGCAGGCAGTTTCAGGGCTGCAGCCTGGGCTCCTGCCATGCTCAAACCTCTCTTCTGGGCAAATCTTCTCTTTCCCATATTTATGTTTAGCTCTGCTGACCAGGCGCAGCCAAGGAAAAGATCCAAATTTGCTGGCTGAGCAGTTAAAGAAGTTATGTGAGCCCACTAATGCCTCTTTATGGGCAGGGCAAGGAGGCCAGGCTAACCAGGGTGGCTCCCAGTACACCCACCCAACAGGCTCTGATGAACATTGGCTTCAGCTGGCTTCTGCACTCAGGTGTATTTATTAGCATTTCACAGCACTGCCTAAGGAGGAAAAATAGGATTGATGCATGCTTATATAAATACTATCAGCACAAAAGACAAATGTGATTTATGGTAGGTTCTCTGGAGATGAGAGTGAAAAGGTAAAAATAAAGTTTATTAACATGCTGCAAGTTTATGGTCATTATTCCTCCTCAGCTCATTTGTCCAACAGAAGCATATACAGTCTTCATTTAACAGCCCTTGAGGGTTTTAGAAACTTGTGTGCACTTCATTCAAGGTCTACCAAGCCAGAAGCAAACAGGTAAAACAATCAACAATTTCTGCTTGTTAATGATTTGGTTTCCTCAATGTAAAGAGGCTTTAAATCAAACCCAAGTCTGAAAGCTCAGCTTTTTAATGGAGTACCCAAAACTGAAAGTTTGACATTTGAAAGCACAGGCTACATGTCAGTACTTTTCATCTTCATTTTGCAGAAATTAATTTATTGTGTTATGTTTTGTTTATCCATTCCCAATTCTGCTGAGCAGCATTGTTGATAGTTTCATCAGGAGTGGTCAGAACTCAGGAGGAGAGGGTTTAGGGGAAGTCAATTAACATCACTGTAGAGCAAAGCCCCAGAGAGGAACGGACATATGGCAAATGATGAGGTGCAATTTGCCATTTTTTAATTTCTTAGTAAATAGAGTGAGCTAGAGGACATTCTTAGTTGCAGTAAGATGAAAGACCAGCTATAGAGCTTTTACTAATCTGGCCCCAATTAAAATTCATAGATGTTTTACATGTCAGGAAACTTAACCTCATGAAAATATACAGGAATGAGATTTTTAAAAAGGGATTCTTTTGCTCTACCAAATATTTGCTTTCATTATACATTCATTAGACTGAGAGAAGCACTGGAAGGATGTATTTGGGCTGTTCAATGTTAGACACAAAAAATGTCCTAATAGGTTATCAAATTCATATCACTGCACCACTAGAAGCTTGACCCATGTTTATTTCTCCCTATGCACCTCAGTCAGTTTTCATAGCTGCTTCAGAGCAGTCGGGTAAGAGTTCTACTAATAGTAATGAATCCACAGCTCCAGCACACAGGTAATACCTGCCAGGATTCCCTTGCTGAATGGAGTTTTCTTACTGTGACAAAGAGAAGTGCATTTGAAGAGAAGCACACTCACAGGCACAGGCTTCCCAGGGTGCTGGTACATCCCACTTCTGGCCATTCGTGTCCACATGAGAGAGGGCTCACACAGAAACATAGAATCAACCGTGTTGGAAGAGACCTCCAAGATCATCCAGTCCAACCTATGGCTTCATCTTGCCGTGAGGAGACAAAAGAAAGCATGCAGACACTTACCAAAGTCCCATAAGCCTTGAGTACAGACACTGAGACACAATGCAGGAGCAGTCAACTTTCATTTAAACACCTTTCTGTTTGGGGGG